>APFE031224051.1:24378-45080 GCA_000404065.3 Pinus taeda
GGCTGCGTCCATGCTGTGTCCACGAGAGTCTATGATTATGATGTATTATGAAATTATTCTTGTACCAGAATAGTTAGTCCAATAGTTAAAGTTTTGATCTGAGTATGGGAATGCCTACCTCAGTATGATATGATATTTTACATGTATTTTGTGTTGAAAATTGCAGGTTCTGACCGGGCTCTCCACAAGATGATCCTCGAAATGATAAAGTACTTCACCCTTCCTATATGATATAACACCCTTATCTATTACAGGCTTCGTACTTTAAGGGGCAATCTGTTACACTGAAATTTGTCACCATGACTATCTGCAGTTAATATGGCTCCATCAATAGTCATATTATCCTCCTTGTCAAGCCTCATACCTCTGCTCTTCATGTCAAACTTCAAAAAGAGAGAAAGTCACTTAAAAACATGTTATCTCTGGGTACGCAGGTTCTCTCTACCTTGCCTGCGTGTACGCATCCCAAACACACTGTACCTGCATACTTGTACGCTCTGTAAGCCAAAGGATGGGTGCGTACCCCTAGAAAGGTCAAAAGGCGCGAGTTTCATCTTTAAAAAGTTACTTGTGGTCACTTCTAGAGCCTTCTAGAAGAGTTCTTGACGTGTATTGAGCGCCTCCAGATGGTTCATGCACCCCTATGATAGAGGAGCTTATCCCATCAAGAGAGGAGCTACCCCATCCAAAAGAGGGAGTATCCCATTGATGTTGGAACTGAATAACCTCTTCTAGAATACTATAAATACAGGCATTGGGCCAAAGGAGGAGGAGGTTGAAAGCTGAACATTCTATAGGGTAAATGCTGCTGGAATTAAGACTTCCATTTGTTGACTTGTAAGGAGAGATCACCATCCTTCCTTGTTGCCATAGTGGGAGTGGGTGAGCTTGTCAAAGTAGAGGAAATCACTTGCTGGACCCTGGGAGGAGCTTGCACAACACCAAGGCTCAGGTTGTAATGGTTCCTTTGATTATTTAATACAAATAACTCCATTCTTCTCAATGATTTGTTAATGAATTATTTCGTACATTCCTTGGTCAGTATGATAGATATATTTTGTTTTATAATGAATATTCAGATGCTATGTAATTGTTTGCCTTGTTAGTGAATGCAGGTCTGAAGGTGAAGGAGGAGCTCATCCGGATCAACAAGACTGGACTACTACAACAAGCATTGGACCTAAGGTAAGATCGAGAACATTTGATTTCTTGTAAAATGATGTGTATCTAGAGAAGGATAGCTCTTATTTGGTTTGTTTGTCATTAGAGAGTCTTAGACTCCTAGGAAGGTTAGATTTGTCCGCAAGTATAACTCATTCCGCTTGACAAGGTGAAGGTGGAAAGTGAGGGAGTTGTACCCTCATCGACTATTTTTTTAGTCAAACTTTTGTGGTCCAAAAGATTTCAAGTTGAGAGGATTGATCCAGGAGGATCTCGTTAGATCAGTTGCATAGGTTCATCATTAGTGTTCAGTGTCATTGTCAGCATTCAGTTCTATGTCGTTCAGTTTCGACAATCTTGATTATGGTTTAGGTTATCCAGGTAATGTTTATGGTTTTTCATGGTGTTCAGTTGATGTGGTGTTGTACTTGGCTTTCGTCATGTGGTTGTCATCAGTTCCGCCAGGATTTGGTTCTCGACATGTGTTTGTCGTCCACCTCACAGGATTTGGTGTCAATATGGGTTGTCGTCGAGTAAGGTTTGGCTGTCATCATGATGTTAATGACTAAATGTCATATTGTGACAAAGAGGTTTGTAATAAGTGGAACTAAACCTAAGCTAGGTGGCAAGACCTTTTGTAATGGTCCTAAGCCTAACCTATGACCTAGCACTAAAGCTATGCTGGAGACATGTTTAAAAACCTAATTCAAATCTAAAACACCTAAACCTAACTCTTTGTATTAAACCTATGCTTAAAGTCCTGCGCAACAAACCATGGTGAAAAGCCTAAAGTCTAAACCTAAATTCATACACATTAACCATACAACCTAAGCTCATTAACCTCAATTGCATTACAAGGTATGTATAAAAGTCCTAACCCTAGCTCTAAACCCTCTCGGCATATGTTATAAACATGTTAAACATTACAAAAAATTTAACACAGTCCCTAATCGTGTTATCAAAATTGCAGCAGAACCTTATACATGTGGACAAGGCCTGGATTAGCCATCAGATTATCAATTAAATTGTTGGGAATTGAAAACCGTAACCACGTTATAACCATCAGAGGTGTGTTGTGTGAATGGTTGTGGAATCCACAACCTTGAATGTAGTAGGAATAGCCAGTATCAACTGTGGTCATGTGAATGGAGCCGGAGTTCACCACAGAGTTCAGTCTAACCTTAACAGAAACCGTGGGATTGTAAAACATTTGAACAGGGTACATTGGAACCATTGGAGCACCATCAGCTGAGACCACTGGGGCAAGAGTGGAGGTGGCAACCTGTGGCTGGTCACATGTAACTGTCAGCCTCCTCTGCCTAGTCAACCTAAGCACAATGGATTATGGTTTAATATAATGTTACTTATGGGTTTTTGTTAAGTTTTGTTGCTATTATTAATATAACCACCATGCAACCCTATCCTAAGGAGTGAAGAGGTGAATGGACAGAGACCCAAGAACCCTAAATTAACCAAATCCATTCCTAAACTCATGGAATGAATTTCAAGTGCACCTTGTGGGTGTTAAAAGGTAATTTGTTCATTGAAGGAAGGGGGAGAGTGATTTTGTTTTTTGTATGCAGATTCTAGAAGTTATAGGAAGTTTTGTTACAGGAGCATCCAGAGTTGGAATTGGGAACTGTGACAGGTGTTGGAAAGATGGTTCATAGAGCTATTTGTTGAGAGTGACCAGAAGTGTCTGCCAACATATTTATTTTGGTCAAATCTTTGTGTAATCGACCTCTACTATTTCAATCCTAATAAAGTGGTTGCCCATCTTGAAAGCAGATCTAGAGATGTATTCGATCAGTGATGAACTCCGTAATCAACTTTGATGTCTGGTATCACTGTGTTTTTACTATTTTCACTTCTGTTTTGCATCTTACCTATTTTTAATCAACTGTCATAAAGTATTTCTTCTCACGCAGTTCTCTTGATTTCTGCACTTTCAGTTAACAATCAATTCAATAATGGCTAATAAATTCTACTTCAGTTTTAACTTATGATCATTTCAGATCAAGCCTTAATGCCTCCACCTACATCTCAACCACAACTCCTTCACCCCGCTCCACCTAAGAAACCTCATATGCCTACTCAACCAAATATGAACCCAAGCAATAGATAGGCACATTAGGTCTACAGTGGGGAAGCATCTTACCCTACCTATGTTATAGAAATTCAAGAAATCAACCTCAGGTCTGGAAGAGTGCTTCCAGATAATCAACCTCCATCTCCACCTAAGGAGCTTGAAGAGGAAAATTTAGGAGAGTGTCCCTCAATCAAATCCACCTCCTTTTCCTCAGAGATTAATCCATCCTATCCATCACACCCCGTAAGAGACTGGACTTCTTGGTGAATTGAAAAACCCGTGTGTTAAATCCTACTCCTCCAGGCTATCACGGATCTCTGCACATACAACAAGTTAATCAAGGAGAAATGCTTCAAACATTTTGGGAGGTGAAAGAAAGACACCCCTACCATTAATGTCATTGTACAACTATCTAACTTAATGTTGGGGTGCATGACTTTCCTAAAGTATCTAGATCCTAGAAGTTCTGTGGTTGATGTGCTCATCAATGGTATTATTGTCCTTCATACTTCAATTGATCTTGGGGCCACTATTAATGTGATGACTATGGAGACTATGCTTAAACTGAATCTCCAAGGATCATTAAGAAATACCAAAATAGTCTTGTAGCTTGCAAACATGTCCACAGTAGCTCCTGAGGGAGTTGTTGAGGATGTGATGGTCTCAACTGATTCCTGTGAATACCCTACTAATTTCTTAGTTCTACAACTTAAGACCAAGCTCATTGGTTATACTCTCATCCTTGGAAGAACATGGTTAGTCCTACTGATGCTTACATAAGTTGCATGGTTGGGAATATGAGCATTAAAAATTGGCATGTGTCCAAACAATTGGTCTTGTACCCTCTTTCTCAACCATCTTTGTAGCATGACTTACCTTTATGGTTAGAAGAGGAGGAGGAAGATGAAGTCTACTCTTACACAATCTGTACCCTAGATGCTACTATAAGGGGGGGCAACCTGATGAAGACAACCTGATTGAGAAAATCCTATAGAATCAGCCCCCCAACACCATGTCTCTTGAGGAGTTAGTGAACAAAGATGAAGATAACCCTTGGACTGATTTCTGCCTAGCTGACTCAACTCCTACTCATGTCAAGATGATAGAATTTGGTCCAAAAAGAACCTTAAAAATCGACCCCTCTCTATGAACATCAAGAAGAGGAGCTATGTGACATGATAATAAGGCATCTAGATGCCTTTTCCTGGAGTTGCAAGGAAATGAAGGGAGTGCACCCTTTGGTGTGTAAGCTCACCACATTTACATCAAGGAAAGCTGCAAGCCAGTGCACCAACCTCAGAGGAGAATGAACCCAATCCTCAAGGATATAGTCAAAGAAGAACTGTAGAAGT
This sequence comes from Pinus taeda, assembly GCA_000404065.3. Classification (NCBI taxonomy): domain Eukaryota; kingdom Viridiplantae; phylum Streptophyta; class Pinopsida; order Pinales; family Pinaceae; genus Pinus; species Pinus taeda. Next base: position 28,981 of record APFE031224051.1, read on the forward strand.
TGTTGGATGTAGGGTTCATTTACCCCATCTCAGATAGTGAGTGGGTGTCTCCTCTAGTTTTGGTTCCAAAGAAAAATGGGAAGTGGAGAAACTGTGTGGAATAGAGAGAGCTAAACAAATCCATAAAAAAGGACCATTTCCCTCTACCTTTCTTTGACCAACATAAAACCACCTTCACCTATTCTTGGGGCACCTTTGCTTATAGATTCATTCCTTTTGGATTATGCAATGCCCTTGCCACTTTTTAGAGGGTAGTCTTGAGACTCTTTGCAGAGCTAGTCCATGACTCTACAGAAATTTATCTGGATGATTTCACCCCATTTGGTTGTGATTTCTTGGAGGCTCTCTCTAACCTGGGAAAATTATTAAACAAATGCATTGAAATGAAATTATCCCTTAGTCCTGAGAAGTGTGAGTTCTTGATGATTGCAGGGACTATTCTGGGTCACTCAATATCCTAGGAAGGACTGCAAGTGGACCCAAATAAGATCGCTATCATAAAGAGGGTCCCTACTCCTCAGAAGTAGAGGGATGTTAGAATTTTCTTAGGTTTAGCTAGATACTATATGTGATTCATAAAATACTTCAGGAAGGTAGCCTCACCTTTCTTTTGGACTATTGGCCAAGGACTCCAAATATTTATAGTCAGAAAGCTACCAAGAGGCCCTAGAAATCCTAAAGGACAAGTTGACTATTGCACCTATACTCCGAGGCCCAAATTGGTATCTTCCTTTCCACATCCATTCTGATGCCTCTGAAAAAGATATAGGAGCATATCTAGGCTAGATAGATGACAAGCTACCTTATTTGATTTACTTCATCAGCAAAAATATCTCCAAGGATGAATTGAACTACACTGTGACTGAAAAGGAGCTCCTAGATGTTGTTCATTCCTTGAATAAATTTAGACATCACATCACTGGTTACGAGACATTTGTACATACTTACCATGCTACCATTAAATATTTGATGAAAAAGCCTGATGTGAATGCCTGAATTATTAGATGGTTTCTTTTGTTACAATAGTTTGATCTAACTATCATTGATAAGTTTGGTAGAGAAAATGTAGTTGGAGATTTTTCATCCAAATTGGCTTTGACTATAGGTGAGAAAGGAATGGTTGATGACTAGCTACCAAATGAGATTTTTTTTTCTATTTTAGTTCACTCTCTGTGGTTTATTGACATATCCAACTACTTAGTAGCTGCACAATTCCCTCTAAATCTGTCCTCGAAGGAAAAGAGCATAATTATAAGGAAAAGTTCCCCATTCACTTGGATTGGGGGGAATATCTTCAAGATAGGGCTAGATCAAATTCTGAGAAGATGTGTTAGGGAGGAGGAAGTTTTTGACATCCTTCTGGCCTATCATGATGGGCCTTGTGGAGGTCACTTTGTAGCCAAGAGGATAGCCTTTAAGGTACTACAAGCTAGCTACTATTGGCCCACTCTCCACTAATATTCAAGAAGATATACCAGCCAATGTGACCGGTGCCAAAGAATGGGGAAACCTACTCCCAAGGATGAAATGCCTTTGCAACCTCAAGTGACTTTTGAGCCATTTAACAAGTGGGGCGTGGATTTCATTGGGCCCATTAATCCACCATCAGGACAGAAAAATTACATAATTGTGTGCACTAACTACTTGACAAAGTGGGCTAAAACCAAGGCTATCAAGGTTGCCAGAAAAGAGAAAGTGGTTGAGTTCTTGAGGGATAATGTGTTTTAAAAGTTTGTATACCCTAGAGATCTAGCCACTGATCAGGGAACTCAATTCACCTCACACATCATTGAAATTTCTTAAGCCAACATAAGATCAAGCAAAAGAAATCAACTCCTTACCACTCTTAGGCCAATGGGAAAGTAGAATTTATCAAACAGAACATTGGAAATAATTCTCAGCAAAGTAGTGAGTAGTAGCAAAAAGGATTGGGCTGACAGACTAGTGGAGGCCACTTGGGCCTACAATACAACTTGAAAGACAACCACTGGCTTCACCCCTTATGATTTGGTATATGGGAAGAAGGCTCTTCTCTCCATTGAGTTTGAGTACAACTTTAAGAATTACAACACAATTGGATTTGGATGTTACAAGGGCACAATAAGAGAGGCTTATCCAACTCAATAGGTTAGATGAATTTAGGATGTAGGTGCTCTTGTACACAAAGGTGAATCAATTACAAAGAAAGGTTTGGCATGAAAAAAATATCAAAGAAAAATTGTTTCAAGAAGGTGATTAGGCTCTATTGTATGACTCGAGGATCAAGGATTTCAAAGGAAAGTTGATGACCAGATGGCTAGGCCCATATGTGATAGAACAGTTCCATGACAATGGGGTTGTTCAGATAAGAACCATTGATGAAGAAGGTATCCCCTTGCCTGTTAATGGGTATAGATCGAAAGCCTACAAAAAACCTTTGTCCAATGGGCCTAGTAATGGTGATTCAAGGAGTCTCGACTTCCACCTCACCAAATTCTTGAAGACTGTTGAATTTTTTAAAAAATAAAAGACAAAAGAAAATAAGAGACCTATGTGAAAAGCTCCATGAGGAACCTAAGGCCCACTTTTGGGTTGAAAACCTCCTTGAGGTAGCCTAAGAGTGAAAAAAAGAAAAGAAAAAGAAAAATAGAAGACCCCTGGGTGAAAACCTCCCTTGAGGCACCTAGGGAAGGAAAATAGGTTGAAAACCTTCTTTGAGGTGACCTGGTTGTCTTTCAAAACACACACACACACACACAAATGTAATAGGAGGGACCTCAGACTTGCCCGCTCAAACGAGTTCTTGGTTTTTGTAGGTTTTCAAGAAAATAATGGAAACCAAGTTTAGAGGGAAGTAATCCATGAAAAGCCCCATTCTTCCTTCATTCATTCCATATCTTCCATGACCACCATGTATCATACATCCATACTCATCTCCAACCATAAAAAATCCAATTTTCAGGCAATTTTCACACTTCTATAGGATTTCCTGTAGTTACTATAGGAGTTTCATGTAGTACTACAAGAAGTCCTAAAAATCTACAAGAATGAAATCTTGGTTGAGAAATCCTAATGCACGCCTATTTTGGGTTGAAGGAGGAGGCCATTGACCTCACCACATCTCAACCAAAGCCATTTCATGAACATGTCACCCTCTGTGCCCATTAAGAAATCCACTTAGAAAAAGAAAAAAAAGAAAAGAAAAGAAAAGATAGGACACAAAGAAAATTCAAAGGGCCATACCGTCATTAGCCTACCTCATCTACCACTCCATCTCTCCATTGCCACCCCTTCCACACCTTCAGGAAGAGGCAGCTATAGGATTTCCTATAGTACTACAGGAAACCTTGTAGTAGCCTATATTATAGCAGTAGCAGTCTCCAGGCTCCTCCTTCATCATCCTTGCATAGAAAGAGTATTCGCACCCATGTAGGCATTATGGCACCTATCCCAAGCTCAACAACAACAAAATAGGTCAGCACTTTCACATCACAACAAAGAATACAACCTATCAGCACGATAAAATCAACAAAATAAGAGTGAAAGAGAAGATGTACTTGAACCAGAAGTAGCATAACAGAGCCACCGTCCAGCATGCATCAAACAAGGAAAGGAAGCCATGGGTATGGCACCTTATCCACACTCTCTCCTAATTACAAATATGATAAAAACTATAGGAACATGAAGAAGTTGGTTTTATAAGCTGAAGGTGGCCAGTGAACTTGGTCATCCTCAACTCGAAAAAAAAAAAGTTAAGTTTTAGTCAGCTGGACATGTGGCAAGGTCACATCAAAGGAAATAAATCAGAAATGTGTTCGAGTTAAGTTGTACATGAGTGGGTGATGATTACAAGAAAGGGATGCATGATAACTAATAGTGGGCCAACGGTCCAAAATGAGAAATTAAGTACCTAGCCAGTGAGCACATCGCTCAAAGGAATCGACCATAAATAGAAGCATTCCCTAACTTTCATGCAATAAATCATTAATTTTGAGCTTTTGAGAGTTGGGACCATCTGGAGGAGCCATAAAAGAAGAAATATATTCTTGGCCATCCTACAATGAGCACCTATGGAAATGCTAGAAAACTATAGGAAACAATGAGAATTGTCAAAAATTCTATGAGGGGGTGCCTAGGGCCCATCTATTCAATAATTCTCCTCAAGAAAGGAATTATAGTGAAAGGTAGGTGGCCCATATCCTTTGTGCTTTCATTTTTAAAGGGGAAAGGAAAATAAATTGTCATTTTCTTTCTAGAAATTACATTGTGCATAGAGATAGACAAAATTGTGTGGCAGAATTGCATGGAGATAAAGGGAGAATTGTAGTCATCACGCTCCTAGACTCTAAACCCCCAGTCGCCTGGGAAAGTTCTTAAGCTAAAACCACCAAATTACATACAATCAAGTTGACAGAGAGAGAAGATGACATGAGGTTTCAACATAAGGGAGCCCACAAGAACATCTAGAATACATCCCCATCCCCCTATTGTAGAGATATTTAGAAGGCATCAACGGTTGAGATTCTTTGAACTACTTAGAGGATATGTTGATGATGTAGCTCAGGAATTTTCAATGTCACTCACACCTAAAGCTAGAGTTAGTGCCACTGTTGTAGTGAGAGGATTGTCAGTAAAAATTAGCCCTGAAAGCATTAGTAGAATCACTACAATTCCTATAGGTATTGAATGGAGAAAAGAGGATAATAAAGCTAGCAACACTTATGCCAAGAAGAACTTTTTCCTGGAAGACAAGGAACCAATTGAGGAAAAAAATGGGATTAGAAGGGAGAGAAATCCATATCCTTGGGATTAAATAACATATCACATTCTCAAGTATATTTCTTGTGAGGGAAGCCTCACTATAGTCTATGGTTACTAGTTTAGACTCCTCCATGAGCTGAGATTTAGAGAAGGATTACCTCCTAATAAAAGACTTAGTGTGCACTACTTCTTGATGTAATCAATAATAGACATGAGAATCAAGGTACAAGAAGGAAATCATCAACAACTGGCACATCATGGACTAATCAAGCTCATACTAGGAGATGCACTAAGCCAATTAAGAGTTCCTATTTTGTAGTCCATATTTTCAGACATGGAAAGAGAAGATGTAATTGAAGCAATTTAATATGAAATAGACCCAACCTATAGTGATGAAGAAGAGGAAGAAGAACTAGAAGAAGAAGAGGAAGAAGAACTAGAAGAAGAAGAGCCTCAAGAAGAGGAAAAGAACCTGAATAAGGAGAAGAGGAACATGAAGAAGAAGAGGATGAGACAAAGGAAGAAGAGGAGGTAGAGATAAATGAAACAGAGGGAGAGAAGAAGAGTGGGGAAGAAGCACAAAAGCATGAGACAAGCCCTGAAATATAGAGCAAGGAAGGGGAGGGATCCCTAAGAGTGTCTCCTCAACCCACAAAGAAGGAGATAGTTGTTGCCTTGATTGCCCTAAACACACCCATAAAGTCAACAGGAAAAAGACAGAGGCAGAATCCCCTATACTTAAAAACAAGGAGGAGCACCAAGATAAAACAAGGGAGGTCACAAACACCTACCAAGACTCCTATCATCATTGAAGAATCACCAAGAGGACAAGAAAATCTAGTCTCCCCATAAATGAAAGGTGAAGAGGGCACATCAAAAAAGGCTTTCCCAAGGTCACCAATCACATATGTTAGGAGGCCTGTCACCTGGTCAACCTTAGAAAAGCAAATCAAAGAACCTTTGACTCCCTTTCAAAAAGGGAAAAGCATCCTACAGGAAACACAGACAGTCCTACAGGAAACTCTGTTAGCACTAGATGAAACACAGAAAAAGGAGCAGGAAGAATAACAGGAGCAAAGGAAAGGAAAGGAAGCAACAACAAAAGTATAGGGGGAGATATATACTCCAAATAAAGTAAAGGGAGAATCCCAAGAACTGTAGGAACTTAGCCCACAACCCAATCTTAGCTCCTATTATAGATTCATAGAGGGAGGCAGAGTAATACCATAGAAATTTTCCATTCATCTATTCATTGGGCTTGAAAAGGAGAGAGAAAGGACACATAGATGGATGAAAATTGCTAAATCAAAGAATGTATATGATGTGGGCCATATGGAAGAGAAGTTGCTAGAGATATGCATAGAGTTGAGTGAGATAGGAGATAGGGAAAGAGCGATGAAATCTCAACTAGAGGTTGAGAAAACATGGCTGAGGAGGAAAGTACAGGAAAAAGAGATCCAATTGGACACTATGGAAAGTCTCTCTATGGAGGAACTCCACTGTAGGATTCCATCAAAATCATATGCCTTGTACTTAAAAGAACAAAGGCTGCAAATTCAGATAAAGACCCTAGCACAACAAAGGATTATGCCTTTCCAAGACTATAGGGAGTTCATCGAGCTCCGTGACTAAAGAACCCTAGAGGACATGGCCAAGATATATGAATTCTACTTACATAACTTGGCCTTAACAGACTTGAATGTGTGGGACCCCAATCCAAAATTGGGGGACTTACAACTGATGGCCTCGACATCATGGATGAGTCATGAGGAGGCTAGGGCTAAGGGAGTAAAGAGAATGTTGGAAAGCGAAGAAAAAGATCCCCTTTACATTAGAGCATAACAAATCAATTCCATGGTTGTCATTAGCACCCACAACCTCATCGCCAATGATCCCTAGTTGCACCAAGATACCTAGCTACACAAGAGAAAATAGTCACTAATTTTGAGGACACTTTGATATTTCTAGGGGATGAAAGCTAGCAAGCATGTCAAAGGAGATGGGGCACTTTACCATACAACTTAAATATTAGGGAATATCATTCCCCTGAAAGAATGAGGGATGCACTAGAGAGAACCCCACTGTATAAGAAGGCACTGTAAAGACTCAAAATCAACTATATTGGCTTAAAAACTAGTCCACCATTGCTCTTGGGTATGTTAGAAGGAAGAAAGGAAGAAGAAGAAACAAAGTAGTGGGAGGAAATAGAGAAGCATGCAAGATTTTATCCACAAGAGGAGGATAAATCAACAAAATCTTGGAATGTCAGAGAAGCCACAAGAGCAAAGAAAGGCATGGACATAGATTAAGTTTCTCAGAGGATGAGAAACACTTTTAGTAGTGGGGTGATGATGAGGGTCATTAATAGGTACATTATATGGACCTTAATGCCACTCTCTAGCTTATTAAAATAAACTTTTCTCACATTTCTTTACATGTTTTGTTATGTTTTTCTTAGTGAGAAGGGTAACGATGAGATGTTATGTCATGTGGCCTGATGTGCATTAATTATGGGATTTGGAGCAATTTTTTCTAATTAAAGTGTAGGAACTTGAAGTAGACAAGAAATAGGGATTTTAGGAGATTGGATCTCCCTCCTTAACTCCTCACTCACTCAAAGATTCCTCCACTGTATCTCATCAACTTGGAGTTACAAGCAGTGAAGCCATTGAGGTCATTGGCAGCCAAGCCAGTGATAGTTGAAGACAAGTTGATCTTGAGTTGGGAGCCAAGCCTCCATAAATTTAATGAATCTATTGGTAGCTTCACTTGTATAAATAAGAAGGCTTAGAGCCTCATTAGGATTTGACTTTTGTTGTTGTAGCCAAGAGGCATTTTTGAGCTAAGACATTGTGATTGATAACTCTTATGTATTTTGGATATTTTAATGAAGATGAGAAGCATTACCTTGATCTCGCACTAAGTTAACTCAGAGGGTTGAAGCTCTTCGATTTGGGCCCAACCCTAGCAACATAGGTTCGTCATTCAGTACATGTATGCTTAGATTACATTCAAAGTTAGCTACTGAAGTGATCTTGGTTTTGTTTAATTTGCAAGTATTTAGATGATTACTTAGTTTTCTTCCATTTGTTGATAGATAGATCATTGGTATGATAGTGAGAGTAAACAATTCAAAAAAAAATGTGATTGTGGTTGTTATAAAATTAAATATTACAGAGCAATGGAACACATAAAATATTGCAGAAATATAAACACAGAAAACGCGTAAAACAAGAGAGACACATATATACGTGGTTCACCCAGTTTGTGCTACATCCACGGAGAAACAATGAGTCCTTCTTTTTGTCAGGCTAGGTAGTAACTCTAGAAAATTCAATTCATATAATTCCTTCAAGTTGGTCTTTATTATACACATGAGGGAGACTATTCACTTCATCTCCCGATGAATGTTCATATTTCTTATTATTTATTTACATCAATTATATTTATTCACCCAATCCTGATGATTAGGTGTCAACATTCCCCCCTTAATCTGAAGGGATGTTGGTGAGTCCAAGCATCATTTAGAATTGTTCAAGCTTTTCTCTTCCAAGCACTTTGGTGAATATGTCTACAATTTGCTCATTAGTGGAAAAATGACAGAGATGGGTTGTTTTGGCCTCAACATGATGTCAAATAAGATGATATTTATTATTGATGTGCTTCATTAAATCATGGAACTTTGGTTTCTTGGCCAAATTTATTGCAGAGGTTTTGTTAATCATTAGTGGAGTTGATTGTACTTGTTTTACCTACAAATCTTCAAGATATTTCCTGAGCCACACAATTTATTTTGTTGCCTCAGCTGTTGTGGAATTTGCAGGAACTGATTATTTATGTGATCTCCAGGAGACAACTCCTGATCCAAGACTCATAGCATATCCTGAAGTAGATACCCCAGTTTCTTTGTCTCCATCAAAGTCTGAATCAAAGTATCCAATCAAACTGAAGCCGTCCACCTGTGTATACTTGATTCCAAAGTCTTGAGTTCCCTTCAAGTACCTTAGAACTCTTTTTGTAGCAGACCAATGTCCTTCAAAAGGCTTTTGCATAAACCTAGAGAGGAGTCCAACAGCAAATGAAATGTCTAGTCTGGTAGTAGTTAGGTAGTTGACACTTCCTACAAGATATCTATACTTTGTTGCATCCTAAAATTCTTTTCCTTCAATAGATGTGAGCTTTAAGTTCTGTTCCACTGGAGTAGTAAGAGGATATCATTCTATCATGCCAAACCTATTCAACAGATCTCCAATGTACTTCTTTTGAGAAAGAAATATGGACTTTGGATGTTGAGTCACTTCAATACCAAGATAGTAATGAACATAGCCAAATCAGTGATTTCAAAACTTTCCCCAATTCCTTCTTTGTGGATGCAATGTAGCTTTCATTGTTCCCTGTCATCAAAAGATCATCTATATATACCAAAAGATATACAATTGTTTTGCCAACTTTCTTGAAAAATAAAGTTGCATCATCAAGATCATAAGGTTTGAAATTGAGTTTCAGAAGATGCTCAGTTAGTTTTTCATACTAGGCTCGCAGTGCTTGTTTGAGGCCATACAATGATTTCACAAGTTTGCATACTTTATTTTCATGTCCTTTCACAGCAAATCCTTTAGGCTGGGACATAAAAACATTCTCTTTTAGATCTCCATTCAAGATTTTACATCCATTTGATGGACTTTCCAACCATTCTGAGCTGCTAGGGAAAAGAGTGTCTGGATGGTAGCCCATTTTGCTGTGGGGGAAAAAGTCTCCTCATAATCAACCCCTTCCTTTTGTGCAAAACCTTTTGCCACAAGCTTGGCTTTGTGCTTGTCAAGTGAGCCATCAACTTTATACTTGTTCTTGTAGACCCACTTGGAGCCAATAGGTTTGGTTCCTAATGGAGGATCAACTAGCTTCCGAGTGCCATTATTTATGAGGGCATCATACTCCTTTTGCATCACTTCTTTTCATTCATCATGAGAAGAAGATTATTTGAAGGAAGTTGGTTCAAAATCTGTAGACAAGTTCAATTCACAATCATAAGAAACATCCATATCAACAGGTGAATTAGAGTCATCTACATCACCTCCATTTTGCCAGTTTGAATTTCTAGTTCCTGTCTTTCCAACCTCATCAGGATGAACACTTTCAAGTGTCTTTGTCAGCCACTTTGGGGGACCTTTCTCAGATGCTCCAGGATGCTCTGTTGATTGAGTTGGGATTGAATCAAGATTGAATCTCCCAATTCTATCAATCATATCACTTAAAGCATCATCCGTTGTTAGAGTTTCATGCGGGGGAGAGAGTTCTTCAAAAGAAGATTCCACATGTTGATCTAGTATAGGAATCCCCCCTTCGAGATGTGGAATCTGATTATCAAATTCTTGAAATGATTTTGCATTTGCGAATCTATCCAAGCGATCAAGTTGTCGCTCAACAACATTGTCAGTTTTGGATGATTCAAGAAAAATTACATCTCTAGATACAACAAACTTTTTATTAACTTCATCATAGAGATGGTATGATTTGGAGGTGTTTGAATACCCCAAGAAGATACACTTACGACTTATTGCACCAAGTTTATTTCTATGTATCTTTGGTATCAAGGCATAACAGGTGGAACCAAAGACCCTGAGATGCTCTACCGAAGGAATGTTCCCATACGACATTTCATAGGGAGTCTAGTTTCTGATAGCATTAGATGGACATCTATTATTTATATATGCATCACATAGAATAACATCAGCCCAAAACATTATTTTTACATTTTTGAAGAAGAGCATGGAGTGTACCATATTTAAGATTGTCCTATTCATTCTTTCAGCTACACCATTCTGTTGGGGATTATAAGGTACAATCTTTTGATGTTTGATCCCATGTTGGCAAAGATAGTTTTCAAATTGATTTGATGTGTATTCTTTTCCATTGTCAGTGCGAATAGACCCAATATGAGATTGTGTATCATTTTCAATCCATTTATGAAATTTCTTGAATGTTTGAAAAGCATCATATTTGTTCTTCAATAAATAAACCCAACACATTCTAGTGTAGTCATCAATAAATGTCATCATATATTTATTTCCATTTGCAGAAGGAACAGGCATTGGACCACATAAATCTGAATGAATGAGTTCAAGTTTTCTATCTGCTCTTGAATGTGAATGATGAAAAGACTTTTTTCTATGCTTTCCTAGAATGCAAGCATCACATTACTTAAATTTCCTGGGAATTGTAGGCAAACCAACAACACCATTTTTCTTCAACAAGCGGAGGCTGTCATAGTTCAAATGTCCAAATCTAGCATGCCATAATAAACTTGCTGGAAGAGTACCTTCTTCATAATGAGAATTGTATGAGAAATTTTGTGCACAAGCAAAGGTACTTTGCAGCTTGAGAAGCCTTTCTTCTTCTATTTCCCTCATGAAAAGTGAGTGGTCAGATGCCTTTCTCATGTCAAGCTTTCCATCAAACATATGAATGGAGTGACCTTGTTGGCATATGTGGACCAAGGATAGCAAGTTTCTTTTAAGCTATGGTAGATATAGAACATGATGCAGAAGAAAGTCTAGAAGATCAGGCAATTTAAGCCTAATTGTGCCAAGCCTTGATGGCTTGATTTTTGATTGGTCTGCAAAGTATATTGCTCCATCAACACTGTCAGTGAATTCTTCAAAAAATTCTTTTCTATGAGTCACGTGGCAAGTTTCTCCTGAATCAAGAAACCAATAATTTTTCCAAGAAGCAAATGAAGCATTAAATAAATCTTCATTTACTCCAATATTACATTGTGCCACCACATAATGAGCATATTCAAGTACTTTACCTTTGTCTGTGTCATTAGTTTTACCTTTCTGTTGGTTTCTTTGCTACTCAATTTTGTCCCTTGGTAACTTGCATGTAGAGGCATCATGAGAGTGTCTACACCCCTACCTCTGAAATGTCTTCCTCTTCCTCTTTGACCACCTCTTCCTCTGGAAAAATCTTGAGTAGGATTATTTTCTTTATGAGCAAGGCACATAGCCTCTTCAGAAGATTCAGGGGCTGTCTTCTTTCCAAAATCTTTCTCTCTTTCAGGATATTTTTTCATAAGAGAGTCAAAGGTAATATCTTTGAGATTTCCATTTGCTTGCAATGGCTCAAGATAATTGGAGTAAGTAGGATAAAGTGCCTTGAGAAAAGTTATAAGAGGAATATCCAATTCGACATTAGTGACTTTGATATCATGCATTATAGAATTTACTTCGGATGCAAGAGAAAGAGGATCATTATTTTGCAATTCAAGAGTGAATAATTTAATCATGAGTTGAACAACTTCAAGTGCAGAATGTGAGTCGTAGAGTTTTTTCAACTTTTGTAAGGCTTTGAAAGTAGTTGAAAATGGCGAAATATGGCAACTCACCTCTTCATTTACATATGTTGTGATTAATGCATAAGCTTTGTTGTTCTTATTTTCCCAAATGGCGAGCTCTTTATCTGAGTTAGGGTGTTCTGGCTCTTTGTCTCCGTCTCCAATGCACACTCCTTTCCATAACTCATTGAAAATGAGGGTGTGTTTTATCATTCAAGACCACTCACGATAGTTCTCCTTGCTAGTGAGAACTATTCCCACAATGGATATGATTGAATGCATACTGTAACAAAAACTTATGCTGCAAAATTTTACTCCTAATGGGAAAAAATATAATTTTGATATGACAGGACAACAAATTCAAATGTCAATATGCATTCAACTGGATAGCATTAAAGTATAGAATATATATGGGTGGCGCATCGTAAATATATGGTAGTGTAATAGAGTATTAAGGTAATACACAAAACTGTGTATCAAAATGTGTATCAACGTAATACCACAACACTCGAAGCCAAGGTATGGAACAATGCCACCATGTTTCCACTCTTGCAGCACTCCCTTCACACTTCAATAGCACACTCACAACAAGCTGTGCTGACGCAATGATGGGCGATTTGGAAACCCCAAAATACAAATGCATTACCCACGTTATCTTCAATATAGATGGTTTATTGCTTGATACAGAAAAGTTTTATACCGTTGTTTAGGTGTGCATTCTTGAGGGATATGGGAAACACTTCGATTAGTTTCTAAAGTCCAAAATGGTTGGCATGAAAGCATCATAAACAACACAAGTATTTGTAAAGGAGACCGAGCTTGAAGGAATTTTAACACATGAGGAGATTCTCAGACAAAGAGAAGACTTTGACAGAAGTATTTTCACGCTTCTGCTGTGCCAACAGGGAGGATGCACAGAGGGCTATTAATAAGCTCAATGGATATGGCTACGACGGCCTCATTCTTAGAGTCGAAGGGGCAACTCCTAGACAGACATAGACAAATGAATAACCCTAAATCCTAAACACAAATTCCCTTTGCATGAATACTAGACTAGATTAGTGTAAACGGACAACGTTAAAGATATCAGGTATGGTAATGGTGCACCATAAAAAATACAAGGAATCCCTTCGACTGTAATCGAAGTAACTTGAGTAAAAATGTAAACACAGACCCTAACTTGCTCTACTTCTGGAAAATCGAGAGGTGGAAGTGGGTAAAGAAAACGTTACGAACATATAGAAAAACTGTGCCAACTATTAGTAGGGAATATGGCGCAGACAATGATTATGGAAGAAAGCCCAAAGAGGGCAGAAAGGACAATTATGAACATCCCAGGGAGTACAGAGAGTGTAGACAAGGAGTTATAGATAATTTTAGGAACTTGGCTTTGATACCATGTTAGGCCAAGTAGTAACTCCACAAAATTCAATTCATATTATTCCTTCAGGTTGGTCTTTATTATATACATGAGGGAGACTATTCACTTCATCTCCCGATGACTGTTCATATTTCTTATTATTTATTTACATCAATTATATTTATTCACCCAATCCTGATGATTAGGTGTCAACACTTTTTATATTATCTAGCAAACTAAAGAGATACAACCTACAACATATCCACTATAACTCCCTCTTCGCTCTCAATCTCCTCTCTCTTCCTCACTCAAAATATAGATCTGCATAGAAACAATACAATTCCCTGATATATAGTGAGGGGTTGCCTTCTAGGGAAAAAAACCATAAATTAAACATAACTTCTACCATCAGATCATCCGCATAATGAACGGCCCAGATTGACTAGAAATTACTAGACTTTTGCAAGGCAATTTTACGTTTGTTTTTAGCTTTGGGGGTGCTGCCCCCAAACCCCTACCCAAAGACCACTAGCCCCAGACCCTTGCGGGGGGGACAATTCCCCCCCGCACCCCCCACTCGCATGGAGGGGTGTACAGTCTTCCTGGGGTATACATCCGACTGAAACCTTTGAATACAAAAGATAATCAGGCTCCACACCCAACAATCTCCCACTTGGAGACTGATTATAGCAACTCCACCGCTGCTTCATTTGCTAGATAATGACTCCTCTTTGGACCTGGTCATTTCTCATATTCTTCATCATACTTGAAGACCAATTTAAACTGAGCAAATTCTCAGTTTCTCCCTGGTTACAACTTTTGTTAACATATCTGCAGGATTCTGGCTAGTGTGTATCTTTTCCAGCTTCAACTATGCATCTTCCAATTCTCACCGTATGAAATGGTACTTGAGCTATATATGCTTAGTCTTGGAATGAAATGCAGAGTTCTTTGCAAGATGTATGGCACTCTGGCTATCACTGTATAACCTGCCCAACTCCTTCTTCTTACCCAATTCATCCAGAAACCTTTGTAACCAAATCATTTCTTTACTAGCCTCTATAGCAGCAACATAATATACTTCTATTGTTGAGAGTGCAACAACGCTTTGTAGTTTTGAGACCCAACTGACAGTTGTTCCACCTATAGTAAACACATACCCTATTGTGCTCCTCCTCTTATCTCTATCACCTACCATATCTGCATCAACATATCCCTGCAGAGAAATGTTTGAATCACCAAAGAATAATGCTTGATTTGTGGTACCTCTCAAATACCTGAGAATCAACTTCACCGCCATCCAATGTTCTTTTCCTGGATTGTTCATGTACCTACTTACAACTCCCACTACATGTGAAATATCGGGCCTTGTGTAGACCATTGCATACATTAAGATTCCAACTACTGATGCATATGGAAATTTAGACATATAATCCATGTCTTCTTGGGTCTTTGGGCACATCTCCTTACTAAGTTTGAAATGGCTAGCAAAAGGTATACTAACTGGTTTTGCATTCTGCATATTAAACCTTTTCAACACCTTTTCTATGTACTCACTTTGAGACAATGTTAATTTTCGATTCTTCCTGTCTCTAGTTATTCTCATACTAAGGATTTTTTTTGTAGCACCCAAATCCTTCATTGCAAGTGAGTTTTCCAATTCCATTTTGAGCACATTTATTTCCTGCATGTTAGACCCTACAACAAGCATGTCATCTACATACAATAACAATATAATATACCTACCATCATTTTTCCTTTTGAGATAAACACAATGATTAGATTGACATCTAGTATAACCTTGTTCAGACATAAACCTGTCAAGTTTTAGATACCACTGCCTTGGAGCCTGTTTGAGCCATACAAGCTCTTCTTCAACATGCACACTAGTTTCTCCTTCCCTTTTACCTAATATCCTTGTGGCTACTACATATATATCTCTTCCTCCAAATCCCCATGGAGAAAGGTTGCCTTTACATCTAACTGCTCAAGATGCAAATCTTCAACTGCTACTAGACTTAAAATAGATCTGATTGAAGTCATTTTAACAATAGAAGAAAATATTTCATCAAAGTCTATACCATTTTTTTGCGTAAACCCTTTCACCACAAGTCGAGCTTTGTACCTTTTTCTACCTCCATCTTCTTCCTTCAACTTGTAAACCCATTTATTTTGCAATGTTGTTTTACCTGCAGGCAACTTGACTAAGTCCCAAGTCTGGTTATGTGCTAAGGAGTCCATCTCTTCTTTCATGGCTTGCTCCCACTTCTTCCTAGTTTCTACTTGCACTGCTTCTTCATAACATTCTGGTTCACCAGAATCAGTCAAAAATATATAATATAATGAAGGAGAGTATTGTTCAGGGGGTCTACTTATCCTGGTAGATCTTCTAACACCACTTTCAGGTGTTTGAGGTGCTTGTTGTTGTTGTGGTTTTTGTTCTGGCTGTTGATCATTATGATTTTTAGGCACTATTACTTTTCCTTTGATATTGTCAAGCACTGTGTATTCTCTATTTTCTTTTTCCTGTTTCTTTTCCTACAGATGATTCTTATACAAAACCTTTTCATTGAATATGATATCTCTGCTCCTAATGATTTTATGTTTTTCATAATCATAAAAGTGATAACCAAAATCATTAACACCATATCCAATAAAGGTACA
>APFE031224054.1:8194-24314 GCA_000404065.3 Pinus taeda
CGACGTTTCTTCTACAAAAAATAGCGTTGGATTCCAGGTAGATCATTCTGATCGATCTTTGATTTATGCAATTAGGAACCTACGTGTAGCGTGTGTGATTGTTGCTAGACCCGTGTTGGGCTAGTGGGATCGCCTCTGTCCGCAGAGGGGATTTACCAGTTCAACACTAGGTTTGGTCTTCATTATGATGTAATTGTAATCATGACATTATATATTCTTTATAAATGAAGAAAAATAATAATATTTTATTTTGGAGTATGGTTTTCATACTCAAGTTTGATTCAAAATCATGTTCTTCATGCTTTTAGGTCTTCTAGGTCTTTATGAGATAAAGAATAATATTGGTCATGTGTCATAGACCCATTTGGACTCGTTGTGATGAAGAAAAATATTTATTTTTGTCGAGAAAAATCCATGAATAAGCCCAAGATCAAGTCGGCCCAAGGAGCATATCAATTCATCCTAAAGGGAGGGAATTTGATGCTCGAGTAAGGCTATATAAAGGGGTGAATATCAACTCATTTGGTCCATCATCTCAAGCAAGTTCTATTTGAAATTGCGAAGCTAAAGAAGAGGAGTTCGGAGGAAAAAGTAGAGGAGTAGAAGTGGAAGTTTGTCAAAGAATATATTTCCTTGTCTCACTAGGGTTTGTGAAGCTACCAGCTATAGGAGGCTAAAATTTTGAAGCAGTTGCGAGAGGCCGAAATTACAGGGCTAAAATTTTGTTGTAGGGGCTAAATTTGCAACATTAAAGAAGTAGTATTGAAGTTCTAGAAGTTTTATCAAGGAAGATCTTGCGAGGGGATGGCTTGGGCTTGGAGGGTTTGTTGGATTTGGTCTTTGGGTATTGGAAGTCTCTTTTTTAAGTAGATTCTAAAGAAGAATAGAATCATTTTCTGGGTTTTCCCCTTGGAGGGGTTTTCATTAGCTTGGAGCCTATATCTTGTGTACTTTTTCTTGTTGCAATCTTCACTATTTTGGTAATTTCTTGATGTGTAAAGACATAATAAAGTAATAAAATTCCAAATCATATCAAAAGTAATTATTAAGTTAAGGAAAATCATCTAAATACACAAGTCTCCTGATTTTCCAGCATGGTATCAGAGTTGAGGTGCATAAAGGAGACTAAAGATAAAATCTTTGTTGGCACTATGGCAAGGGTTATCAAGAAGGTTTTCAAGGTTCTTGGGAATCTCACCACATCTATTAATAATGGTCTATTGAAGGTCATCTCCAATCTCGCAAAGGAAGTAGTAGATGGAAGTTTGTTCTCTGCCTTATCTAGTACATTCAAGTATGAGAATGTTTGGGTTATTGATAGTGGTGCCTCCAGACATATGAAGGGAGAATGAAATCAACTCTGAACCCTATCAAAGGGTAACTCATCTCGCTCAATCGAACTTGGAGACAATAAGATATATCCATTGAAAGAAATTGGATCTACATCATTAGAGCTTGAGTCAGGTGGAAGCATTCACCTCAACAACATTTTATATGTTCGAGGTTTGAAGAAAAACTTACTTTATATTTCTTATCTAGAGGATAAAATTGATAGAATTTCTTTTTTTGATGATAAGGTTTTGGTTTGGGGTAAGGGCTGAGGTATTGATAAAGCAAGGGTAATTGGGATTCGTGAGGGGATATTGTATAGACTCTTTACACCTCTATGTAAAGCCCTAGTCCACTTGGAAGTGAGTCCTTTTGAACTATGGCATAGAAGGTATGGACACTTTCATTTTAAGGTTTTTCCATCTTTAAGCCAAATGGTTAATGGAATCCCCGAATTAAAGGAAGAACATGAAGGGAACTGTAAGGGATGTTCTCTAGGAAAGAATGTAAAAAACCCATTTGCAGGTAGTGGCACCGAATATAAGAAATTTCAGATGTCATACACTTAGATGCATGTTTACCTATGGTAGTCAAGTCTCTTAGTCATCATCAGTATTATGTGACCTTCATTGATGATTGCTCAAGGAAGACTTGGTTATACCTTCTCAAGAATAAGGATGAGGAATTAAAAAAGTTTCAAGAGTTCAAGAATGAATTAGAAAACCTTATCGAAATAAAGATCAAAATTCTGAGGTCTGAAAATGTTGGAGAATACACCTCCAAGGAATTGATAGATTTTTGCAAGGAAGCGGGGATTAAGAGGGAGCTCATTGTTCATTAACTGAATGACGTGGCAGAAAAGAATAATATAACTATTGAGGAATGTGTTATGGATATGATACATGATAAAGATCTCCCTCAATTCCTATGGAGTGAGGCATACATGACAACTATATACTTACATAATTGAAGTCCTCACAAGATTCTCAACAACGTGACTCTGGAAGAACCATTCACAGGAAAGAAGGAAATTGTGGATCATCTTCGAATATTTGGGTGCCTTGTGTATATTCATATACCACAGAAGAGAAAGAAGTTAGATCCTACTAGCTTAAAGGGAATATTTGTCGGATATAGTGCTTCATAAAATACATACAAAATCTATATAAAGGAGGATTGTCGAATTGAAGTAAGTAGGGATTTCATCTTTGATGAGAGCATAGATTACAAGAAATCAAGGGACGTTTTAGTTGACTTGAATGAAGAAGAGATACCTATCTTTGAGGATATATCTAGGGAACATTTTGGTCAAGAGAAAACATCTACTCAAGAAAATGTAGAAGGTCCTTGTGAGCATATACAACAAGTGATTATTCTAGAAAATTAAAAGAGGCTTGTTTGATTGAGAACTACTCTTCAAGAAGTAGAAGGACATACAACATCAGGGACCTCCATGGAAAGTAAAAGAATGAAAAGGTATTCAGGATATGTTGCATACATGACAAGGCTTATTGAAGTGAAACCTTCCTCCTATGAAGATGCAGTTAGACATCAAGAGTGGAGGAATGTTATGCAAGAATAATACCAGTCCATAATGAAGAAGGATGTCTCAGAGATTGTCGCTGGGCCAAGTGACAAATCTATAATCACTTCAAAATGGATTTACAAGATAAAGCATGCTATAGATGGGAACATCGACAAGTGTAAAGCAAGGTTTGTCGTAAGAGGCTTCTCATAGAAAGAAGGAATTGATTATGAAGAAACCTTTTCCCCTACAACTACGTATACAACAATAAGATCGCTTGTTTCATTGGCTGCTACTATGGGATGGAACATCCATCAAATGGATGTAAAGACCCATTTCCTAAATGGGATCATTGATGAGGAAGTTTACATTGAGCAACCTCAAGGATTTGAAATAAATCAGAGGTAGATTCATGTCTGCGCAGATTCAAGAAGGCTCTATATGGCTTAAAGTAAACACCTAGAGCTTGGTATGAAAGAATGGATGCATGCCTATCGATACTTGGTTTATGAAGAGAAATGTAGATCCTAACCTATATATCAGGGTGGTCCATGGTGAACCAATTATCATACTCTTGTATGTGGATGATCTACTAGTCACAAGTGTAAAGCATCAGATTCAGGAATGCAAGAAGAAGTTAGTAGTCGAGTTCGATATGAAGGATGTTGGGATCATGCATTATTACTTAGGACTAGAATTATGGTAGAAGCGAGGAGAGATATATCTTTGTCAAGGTAAGTATGTGATCAAGATGCTTTAAGAGTATGGTATGATGAATTGCAAGCCTATGATAACTCCTATTATTACCAATTTGAAGAAGTTGAGGAGTTCAAAATCTAGTCTGATGGATCCTACATGCTACAATACTTGATTGGGTTTTGATGTATCTATTAAACACAATACCAAATATTTGTTTTGTAGTGAATGTCATAAGTCAATTTTATATGGAGCTAAAACATGATCATTGGATTGCAACCAAGCATATCCTAAGATATTTATGTGGGACTATATATCACTACCTATGATACACTGGTGATGAAATCTAAGTTGTGGGATATATAGGTTCAGATTAGGGTGGCAGTGAGACAAACAGAAGAAGCATGACATGTGGATGCTTCAGCCGAGGATCTTCCATGGTTTCATGGATGAGCATAAATCATGATATAGTTGCTTTTAGTAGTGTTGAAGTTGAATATGTTGTCTCAAGTGAGTTTGTCAGTAAGCATTTTGGCTTAAGAAGTTGTTATCAAATTTATTTGAAGGACTACTTAGCCCTACCTAATACATTGTGATAATCAAAGTTTCATAAGGCTGACAAAAGACTTGGTGTTTCATGCTAAGATAAAGCATATAAATAACAAGTACCACTACATCAAAAGCTTGGTATGAGATAGGGTCGTGGAGCTGCACTATATACGTACAAGTGAACAAGTAGCATACATATTGACTAAAGCGTTACTAAACAAGAAGCTTGAGTACTTGAGAAGCTTGACTTGATGGATATCTCTTCCCTGATTGGAAGGGAGTGATATCAGATAGTTCTTGTCTTTATGGGTCAGGCACTAGACTAGGACTAATAGTCGTAAGTCTAAGTGAAGACCATAAAGAAAGAATGGAGTCCACAAGATTGGATAAGCATCTAGTTTAGAACTTCTTATGGATTGTAAAATCCAGGGAAAGAAGTTGTTGACTGATACTTTTCAGGATGAAGTATGGAATACAAGATAAGAGTAGTTGAAGAGCGTTGATATTCTTTGAGGATATAGGTTTGGGAATCCAAGATAAGAATATTCCTAAAAGGACATACCTTGTAGACATTTCGATGGGGTATGTGCCTTGGGAGGTAGTGTGGCAACTCACATAAAGCCTTCCAACATAATTCTCTTAATTAAAAGATGAGTTTGTCCAGTTAAGGCCTTAAGGGACAATGTTGGTCATGATAAAGATGTTTGACAAAAATATCACTTATCAATATGAATCTTCTTATGTGAATACTTCAAGATTGAGATTCCTTGTACCATGAATACCTCCCTAGTTAAGAGGGAGTGTTGAATTTGTAACTAGGCTCACTCTTCATTATGATGTAATTGTGATCATGACATTGTATATTCTTTATAAAGAAAGAAAAAGAAATTATATTTTATTTTGGAGTATGGGTTTCATACTCAACTCTGAGTAAAAAGCATGTTCTTCATGCTTTTAGGTCTTCTAGGTCTTTATAAGATAAATAATAAAATTGATAATGTGTCATAGTCCCATTTGGACTCATTGTAATGAACAAAAATACTTATTTTTGTCGAGAAAAATCCATCAATAAGCCTAAGACCAAGTCGGCCAAAGGAGCAGATCAAGTCGGCCTAAAGGGAGGGAATTTGACCCTCAAGAAAGGCTCTAGAAAGGAGTGAAGCTCGACTCATTTGGTCACTCATCTCAAGAAAGTTTGATCCGTAATAGGGAAGGAAAAGAAGAGGAGATGGCAGGACAAAGAAGAGGAGCAGAAGTTGAAGTTTGTCAAAGAATCTCTTTCCTTGTCTCACTAGGGTTTATGAAGTTGCTAGTTGCAGGAAGCCAAAATTTTGTGTTGAAAAATATAGGGCATTAGGATTAGGTGATTTCTCTTTGATGATAACTGCTTGTGAATAATTTTTACTTCTTTATAATAGTTTATTCTTTTACTTATATTATTATAGTGTTATTCTTCATCAAACAACTACCAAACCATGAACAATAAAGAGAAAAGAGACACAAGATGTAGGCGATCAGCGAGGGACAAAACCTCTCCAACTTGAGAGGAAAACTCAAAACAAATTCTTCTTCTTATAGAGACTTCAGTTGACTAATACCAAGACCAAGATCCTTGACCTATTAACTTCTCCAAAACCAAGTCACAAGGCTTCCTTGTTTTGTTTCTCCTTCCTTAAGTCAACGATGGTCAAATTTCTTGCTTCTCCATCCTTCTCGGTTATCCTTCAGATTTCAGCTTCTTGGATCATACCTGCAACCTTTGGCCTCCTCAAAAACCCTATTTGTAGCATGTGTGATGGATGTTGACCAACTTTTGTACCTTTTTTCCCTTTGCTTGGATGGAAATACTTCCTTCTATAATTCAGCTTGATGAATACTATGTATTCTCCCTTGATTCGACTTCTAGGATAACTTTGTTAGCCTTGACCCATTCTTGACCTATGCATCTATAATCTGATCAGCTGTGGCATGTTCCATGTAGTTTGGATTTAACTCTATCAGTTTGATTTGTTTTGCAATATTTGATGTGTCCAGTAATGGTGGGAAGTACAGTCAAAGCCGGTCCACATTGAACATTGGGTGCAGACCAAGGAATGGGGAAATGTTGATATCAAAAGCATTGTCTCCCATAACCTTGGCAATGATGTAAGGACCATATCGGAGTGGTTTGAGCTTCTAATGGGATCTGGGAAGGTTTCTTTTCTACAAATGCAACTAGACTTTATCGCGCACCTAAAACTTGTGTGGCAACCAATGTTGATCATGTCGCTGCTTGTACTTGGAATTTGACTTCTCCAGGATGTCGTGAGCCTTCTGGTGGATGTGTTGGATGCATTCAATAAATCTGGTCTCTTTATCTACCTTGGATGATACATGTGTGGATTATGTATGTGTAGTCGCCTGAGGCATGGCAACATCAATCAGACATAATGGTTGAAATCCTAGACCCACTTGAAAGGGACCGCGACCAATGGAGCTATGGAAAAATCTATTATAACTATGTTGCACATATGGAAGACTCTCATCCCGGGTTCGAGGATGATTGGAGTTGTACATGCGGAGTACTATCATCCTATTGACGACCTCCATCTGGCCATCAGTCTGGGATGGAAGGCAGCCGACTTGGTGAGCTTAGAGTCCAATAGTGTCCAAAGGCTTAACCAAAATGTGCTCAGGAACCTGCTATCCCGATCTGATATAATGGTCTAAGGGATCCCAAAATGTACCCGTTGATGTGGAATTTGTCCAGGACAAAGAATTAAAGGTATTACAGACTCATGTGCATGGATGTGCCTATGTTACTTTATGCAACGGATCGGTAAGATTGTGAAATACATAGACACTGAATCAGTTAGAGAAAAAATAATAGGCAAAACATGTAAACACAACAAGTTTAATAAGGAGTTCACCCAATGCTCCTAGGCTATGTCTCCTGGTCCAGCCTTCAGTGGTGGCCTCTCTATTATGTTTTCCAAGTAGAGTTCTTTTTACAACAGTGAGTTCAATTTTAGTCTCACTCAACAGATATAAATCAGTAGGATTGGACTTGGATCCCCCAAGTCTCTGGAGTACACAGACTTTCCTTACTAAAACTCGACCTCTATTGGTCACAATAGTATGAGTCCAATCTGAGACTCACACATGATAGGCATGTACAGAGGAGTTTGCTTGAACCTCTCAAACCTTCTCTGGAGTACACAAACTCTCTAACTCTCTCTGGCTCTGTCTGGCTCGATGCTTCCTTCAGGTCAACTCGGCTTCTTCCCTCTGTTCTCTGCTCTTAGCTTTCTTTACTCTCTTTTCTCACTGCTTGCTTTATTTCTGCCAGTTCATGGCTTTAAGGCCAATCTGCTTTCTGACTGTTCGTTTTCGCTTCCCGGCTTTCTGGTTCTCCTGCCTCTGTTCGTTTGAATTCCTTTATCCTGCATCATCATCACTGTGTAACACCTTACAAGGAGGTGGCCACCTATTTCATAATGAACTGAGTGTCAGTTCTCTTGGAAACGTTTGAACTGTCATTATGTTCATTTAACTCCCAGAATGCCTGCGAACATGATTCCTCTGCCAACTCATCATTCATGTCGGACTTCAAACCTTTATACAACTTAGCCTGTTTACCCCGTTGAATTTGGTCATCCATCGGATCGCATTTTCGCCGTCGATCTGGGGCCTCCCGATTCTACGGTCTTCGTCCATATCGGGCGGGTAAGTAGCATGACGTTTACCCATCCAATGTGAGCGGTTTTCCCTCTCTTCCACCGGACGCGTGGCACCCAGTGTGTGGCATCGGGCGGGACTCAGTCGAAACCGCTTACCTCTCAAATCCCTTCCGATATCCTGATAGTTTTTATGTGGGGCCCGCCTCTGATGGAATTAGCACAATATCCATACAGTTTTATGACTTTTTTGGGTCCGGATCGCTCGGGGATTTTTCTTCTTTGAGGGGTTTTCCCGACGATATGTGATTAGCGACTTGTTGCTGATCACATATCAGAAACCTTCCCCGTTTCTCAAAATGACTTCTCATTTTACTGTTTCATGGCAGAACGCGTTACCATGGGCCAATGGCCTGCACGCTTGACCGAGGGTCCTCATTGCTCGGTGCTGCTCACAAATTACAACTATTCGAGGATATTTCTGATAAGCTCGACCTTTGTAAGACTTTGAAACTTTGGCATGAATTTTACAAAGTTATGAAAACTTAGAGAGTTCTTTAGGATCCAATTCGGATCACGACCTTCCCACTGAAAATTATTTTGTACCACCAAAAGTTGGTTTTTAAGCATCAATCAAGTGAGGGTATAAATTCCTCACTTGTCAAATCTCTATCCATCTTGCACTGCTTGGTTTTGAACCTTTGAGCTCAATCCTGAGGTACTCAACATCCCCTCTACGCATTATCCTTACCTTCCAGTCTAGAACTGTATCTTCCTGCAATTCATTGAGATATTCAGGCAACAGATCGTCAATAGAAAGCAATTGGCTCTACTCTTCGGGATCTTCAATCAATGAAGGTTCAAATAGTCTCAAGCTTTCTGCATTAACTATGGAATTGATGTGCATGTAAGCTGGCAAATCAAGGTGAAAATCATTTTCACCAATTTTCTCAACTATCCTGAAAGGTCCATACCTTATTGGCTTCAGCTTTTTACCTTCACCTTGCATTTTGTCTTTGCTGATATACAGCCAGACTTGATCACCAACTTGGAAACTATGCGCAATCCAATGCTTATCATGCCTTGCCTTGTACTTGGCTTGGCTCTTTTCTAGTTGTTTTTGTACTGCTTGGTGAATCTATTGGATTTGTTCAATGAACTTGGTTGCCTTGTCCACATCACTGTGTCCATCAACCGCTATGTCTTTACCAAAGACAAAATCCAAGGGAGAACTTGGTGTGAAACCAAAACAAGTCTTAAAAGGAGATCTCTGTGTAGAAGAATGTTTAGCTTGGTTATAAGCATGCTGCACATAGCATAATTTTTCATCCCAAAGCTTGGGATGCTTGCTACAATAACCTTTGAGCAACTGGATCACTGTCATGTTGACCACTTCTGTTTGGCCATCTGTTTGTGGATGAAAGGTTGTGCTCTTCTTCAGTCTAGTGTCCATCACTTCCCACAAACTCAACCAAAATTTCCCAACAAATCAGGCATCTCGATCAAATATAATGGAAGTGGGTAATCCAAAATGAACCCATACATGTTGAAAGAACAACTTTGCAATTTGTTTAGCTATAATCTGTTTGTTACAAGGTATTAAAATTGACATTTTGTTGAACCTATCCACAATAACATATAAATAGTCATGACCCTTTCTAGATTTAGGCAGTCCCCTAACAAAGTCCATGGAAATACTTTCCCAGGGGTGAGAAGGAACTGGTAATGGATTGTACAAGCCTAGTTTTCTATTGTTGGGCTTGCTTTTAGCACACATAGTACACCCTCTTACATATCTAGAAACTGTCTCGTTCATTTTTGGCCAATAACAAAATCTTTGTAGCTGTGCAACTGTTTTACTTACACCAAAGTGACCTGATATTAGAGAAGTGTGTGCTTCTCAAATTATCTTTACTCTTTCTATTTTAGGAATGCATAACTTTCCCAAATGATAGAAGAGTTGGTCCTTAACATGATAATCCAATTCTTCTACTTGTTTGCCATGACTTAAAGTTGCGTATACACATTTAAAATCTATATCTTGAGCATATTGTTTAATGTAGCTTTCGTGCAATATTGAACTATGCTTAATTGTAGTGGATGCATTTATGATTGGTTTGGACAACATATCTGCAACTTTATTGTGTATGCCCTTTTTGTGTCTGATGACAAGATGGAACTATTGTAGAAAACCCATCCACCTATAGTGTCTTGATCGTTGCAACTTAGTTTGTGAGTGAAAATATTGAAGTGGTTGATGATCAGTATGTATAACCGTCTCTTTGCCCATTAAATAATATTTCCACTTTTTCACACTTTGTACTAATGCATACAATTCTTTATCATATGTGGGATAGTTAACTACTGCAAAATTAAATGTTTCAAAATGATAACATATGGGTTTACTGTGCTGCACCAACATTGCTCCCATGGCATAGTCACTGGCATCCATTTCAATCTCAAAATGTCTTTGAAGATCGGGCAGTGCTAGTACTAGTGTTGTACTAATCTTTTCTTTTAAGGTGTCGAAGGCTTTCTGTTGTTTGCCTCCCCACTGAAACACCTTTTTCAATCTTTTTAAAGCATGTGAGGGAGTTGCAATCAAGGAAAATTTAGAAATAAACTTTCTCCAATACTATGCTGCTCCTAGGAAGCTTCTAACTTCAGTAGCAGATTTGGGTTTAGGCCAGTCTATAATGACTGCAACCTTAGAGGGATCTATCTTCAATTCACCACCCCCTACAATATGACCCAAATAATTCAAATATTCTTTACCAAATTCACATTTTGAGAGCTTAACATAAATATTTTCTCCTTTCCAAACATCCAGAGTCTACTTTACATGCTTTAAATGTTCTTCCCATGTTTTACTAAATATAAGAATTTCATCCAAATATACAATGACAAAATCATCAATAAAAGGTCTAAGTACATCATTCATTATTCTCATGAAAGTAGTAGGAGCATTAGTTGAGCCAAAAGGCATAACCAACCACTCATACTATCCTTGCATTTTTTTGAAAGGAGTCTTCCATGCATCTTGCTCTGCAACTCTACCCTGATGGTAGCCACTATGAAAGTTCAACTTGGAAAAGTAAACAACTTCTTTTAACTAATCTAATAGATCATCTATGCGAGAAGGGGATTACGATTTTTTATCATTATCTTATTCAGTGCTCGGTAATCAATGCACATTCTCCATAAGCCATCTTTCTTTCTCACCAAGACAATTGGAGACCCACAAGGCGATGTGTTAGGTCTTATGAACCCTTTCTAGAGCAACTCCTGTACCTGCTTCTTGATTTCTGCATTCTCTAAAGCGGACAACCTGTACATTCCGATGTTATGCAATGGAGCATCTTGCTGCAAATTAATATCATGTACTATTTCCTTTTTGGGTGGCAGACCTTTAGGTTCTTGAAATAGTATATCATATTCTGAAACAATTTTTTCTAAATCAGCTCACTGTTTAGCATTACAACCCTCAAATACATTGGTTTTATCAGGTTTCTTTTCCTTTACAACCATCAGTAAAAATTGTTTTCATGAATTTACAATTCTTTTCATCTGCCCTGAGTTTATGAGAGTATAATTATTCTTGAGTTTATAAGCTCTTACAATATATTCGATTCCATCTTTAACGAGTTGATACTTGTTTTCAACTCTATAGAAAATGGCTTTTCTATAAATACAAGTAAGGACTTCCTAAAACAATTCCACATATATCCAAGGGAACTATATCTAACTCAACCTCATCTACCAATGCTGACCCAAAAGAAAACTTAAGTTTACATTGTCTAGTCACTTGTAGTTTTGCTTTATCACATAACCAACCTAATGGATATGGTTTCTTGTGAGGTGTGGTTAGTAATCCCAACTTCTTTACAATTTCTTCAGAAATTAAATTTACTTGTGAGCCACTATCAAACAAAGTATCAATCTTTTGATGCTTGGGAACAACTCGAATATGAAAAAGCTCATGCCTTTTCCTCTCATTTTCTTCATTGTCAGTAGATTGTGAAGAATTACTAGTAGATGCTTCAGAATTTTTACCTTTTATACCCGTGGTTGCGATCATTGTTTCATCTCCTAAGTTTGACCACAAATCCTCTTGAATAGCTATAACAGTCTTCTTCTTTTTTCCATCGTACTTCTTGGGTTTCAGCCTCGGATGCAGAATCCAACAGTGTTCATCATCATGCCCATCCTTCTTACAGTGAGTGCATGAAGATTTGGTCTTTTGTACAATATTTGTCTTCCTCTCTTTCCATTTCTATTTTCTTTTCTCCTTATTCTTGCTTGCAGGGGGTTTTGATGATCCCCCAACTTCTGGGTTCACATTCTTGCCTCTAGCCTCTAGATGTGTAGCCTGAATAGATACCTCATCTATGCTAGTGGGATTAAACATGAGAATAGTGTAACTTAAGTAGCTATGTAGACTACCTATATACTTCAACAAACTTTCAGGTGACTCTAAAGAAATTCCTAGAATCAAAGCTCTTTTCCTAAATTCTTTGGTGTAACTTTGTACACTTTTCCCTTTTAATTGTCGAAGAGTTTTCCAACTCATCATGGCTTGCTGTATATAAGCTAGTGGATAGAACTGCTTTTTAATTGCAGAAACAAATTCACTCCAGACAGAAAGAATTTTACCACGCTTCTTCATGTCAGCTTGTGTCCTGCCTTGCCACCATACCAAGGCAATGCCTCCAAGGCATAGGTTGGATAGTTGAATCTTACTATTGTATGAATAAATGCTCTACACCCTGCAATACACATCAATCTATCTAATCCAATTATCCAGCTTCTTTGCATTCAACTCTCCATCATATATTGGTAAATAAAATTTAACATCTAATTTAATCAAAGATGTCTGTTTTTTGTTTTCAGGGCTACTAGGAGGCGTGGGAAGGTTTCCTTCTTTCCCTTTGCCTTTAGAATGGTCATGGAGGAAAGATTCTTCTGCTCCTTTATCTCATTTGGAGTTTGATGAATCTTCCTCTCTACCTTTCTTAAATTCTCTATACATTTCCTCTACCATGGCTCTCATGGTCATGAAACTATCCATGAACTGAGGGTCTGATTCCAAGGGACTTTCTTCGGCCATTTTCCTCTTAGGATAGACTCTTCCAATTTCAGGGTTAGCTTCAACCAACTCTCCTTCTCCTAATTTAAGCTTTGATCTAGTTAACATTCAACAAAAACAAAAAATCTAACACAAGCTTGTCTAACCTTAGTAACCTAGAGCTCTAATACCACTTGATCAAGAATTTATCCAAGACAAAGAATTAAAGGTATTACAGACTCATGTGCCTATGTTACTTTATGCAACGGATCGATAAGATTGCGAAATACATAGACATTGAAGCATTTAGAGAAAACATAATAGGCAAAACATGTAAACACAACAAGTTTAATAAGGAGTTCACCCAATGCTCCTGGGTTACGTCTCCTGGTCCAGCCTTCAGTGGTGGCCTCTCTATTATGTGTTCCAAGCAATTTTTTTTTTTAAACAATGAGTTCATTCTAAGTCTCACTCAACAGATATAAATCAGTAGGACTGTACTTGGATCCCCCAAGTCTTTGGAGTACACAGACTCTCCTTACTGAAACTTGACCTCTATTGGTCACAGTAGTATGAGTCCAATCTGAGACTCACACATGATAGGCATGTACAGAGGAGTTCACTTGAACGTATCAAACCTTCTCCAGAGTACACAGACTCTCTAACTCTCTCTGGCTCTGTCTGGCTCGATGTTGCCTTTAGGTCAGCTCGGCTTCTTCCCTCTGTTCTCTACTCTTAGCTTTCTTAACTCACTTTTCTCACTGCTTGCTTTGTTTTGGCCAGTTCATGGCTTTAAGGCCAATCTGCTTTCTAACTATTTGTTTTTGCTTCCCAGCTTTCTAATTCTCCTGCCTCTATCCGTTTGAATTCCTCTGTCATGAATCATCATCACTGTGTAACACCTTACAGGGAGGTGGCCACCTGTTTAAAAACGAATTGAGTGTCAGTTCTCTTGGAAATGTTTGAATTACCATTATTACCGTTTAACTCCCAGAATGCTCGCGAACATGATTCCTCTGCCAACTCATCATTCATGCTGGACTTCAAACCTTTATACAACTCGGCTTGTTTACCCTGTTGAATCCGGTCATCCATCGGATTGCATTTTCGCCATCGATCTGGGGCCTCCCGATCCTAAGGTCTTCGTCCATATCAGGCAGGTAAGTGGCATGACGTTTACCTGTCCAATGTGAGTGGTTTTCTCTCTCTTCCACCATATGCGTGGCACCCAGTGTGTGGCATCGGTCGAGACTCAGTCGAAATCGCTTACCGCTCAAATCCCTTCCGATATCCTACCATTTTTTGTGTGGGACCCTGTTTGGTCAATTTATTGATACCTAAATTGCAACTTTTAAATGTCAACTCGGGGCTCGTAAGCTGATGAAGTGAGGTGTACTGTATGTACTTAGGCAACTATTTCTTGAGCTTTTGTCGTTTTTACTTTTTAGGGTTGTTTTCAAGTATATTTCTCCTAATGTGATGTGATGAAATAAAGTGGGTGAAGTGTGTGAGATTGTGATGTGCTTTTTACAACTTAAAATAAAGTGAGTGAAGTGTGTGAGATTGTGATGTGCTTTTACAACTTAAAAGTACTTTACAAGAAAGCTTGAAATGAAATCACTGCTTAAAGGAAAGTAAAGACATCAAATAAAAGACTAATGACATTGACCCAGTGCCTCTGCTGCTGCAAGGAAATGAAAACGAAATCTATGTCAAATAACAACTAAGCAATGTGAAACTAAAGTAAATCTATCTAAAAGAAAGACTAGTCACAAATACTTTAACTTCTTCTTAACCTCTTGCCTTTTAACTGAATGTATCATGTGATAAAAAATTAAAAACAAGTCAAGCAATTGTGAGTTTTTGAACAACTAAACCAATCTACATTAAGTGATGTTTTGGTCCTCAATAAAGATATTAAGTTATAAAGAAGAGACCATCAATAGATAAAAAACTTGATATCTACAAACAAAAAGAAAATATGCAAATTGACTAAATGATAATGATGAAATAAAGGCTGCAAAACAAAGAAGGTCAGCAACATAGACAAGATGATCACACATGTCACTAGTTGTGCAAAAGAAAAGCATGAAACTATCCCGGGCACATCTATGAAATCTGCATAACACACTGATCAGTCATGAAAAAGAGCAGAAATGTAAACAAGCAGAAATTGAAATGTATGTATAGCTATCTAAAACACAACAATTAAAGGCATTATATACATGAAATAAGAAAACGAAATGCGAGAAATTAAAAACACTGTACAGGCCTTTAGTAAACAAGGGCCCTCTGCTTACTCCAGCCGTTTCAAAGATCAATCACACGCGTAAATGGAATAACAATCTTCTTATGTATTATGCATGAAATAGGAAAATACAATGGGATTTCAAAAGTATATAACAGCAACTAACAACTAACTTGTCCAACGTTCAAAGACGCTTTATTTATAATTGCAGAAGGCAAACTAACTTAACGAAATCTAAGTAATTCAAACAGCTGAATAGAAACACGTAGTCCTGCTACGTCCTCGGATCTAGGCAACGGTCATCGTGGGCATTCAATCCATTGTTGGATTATGTTTCCCACTACCTTCATAACTAAGGACGATGCCACCTGTTCTTCACGTGCTCTAAAACAGAACACGCAGAGCCGTGCCACCGCCAATGACCTCTGTTTGACCGAAGTTGCCTCCTCGTTGACCACGGGCTTGGATGACTGGTTTGGATGATCTGGAGGGACACACACCATTTCCTTGGTTCAACGAACTTGCCCATGTGGCTCTTCTTCCCGGAGGACACCTGGAACATAGCGTTTAATAAAACAGCTGCGGAATTCGGGGTTGGCTGCAGAAACTGGGATCAGCTGCGGAAAATCCTATGTAAACCCTGTATGAGCTGCGGAAACGCAGCACCTTGAACCAAAATTCTAAACCAAACACAGTCATTAGCATAATTAGAAAACCATGTAAAAAGTCCTAAAATACAACAATTTGAGCAAATTGATGGAGGGAATGAGTGGCAAAATAGGGAAATGAATAGGAAAAAGAGGCTGGGAGGATGTGTAAAGGAGTGTAGGTTTGAGGCTCAACATACCCACACTGTGAAGGTGTTGCATGTCCTCATGCAACCAAAACTTTATCATTGATTTTAATCCATGTGCTCAGATGCTTTTGCCAAAACATCTAGCCTTATTCTCTTTCTCCTTGTTGCCAAAATTGTCCTCGGTTTCTTGACTAAACATCTGAACCTCAAATTGATTAATGCTCTGCTGAGTTTCTTACATTTCCCTTTCAATTTT
>APFE031224055.1:0-12344 GCA_000404065.3 Pinus taeda
TAAACCTCTGAAACGCGAAAGCGTCACCCTGACACTCCTTCTCTCAGCCCAAATTCCTGCATTATCCTGTCGTGCAGAGCCAAAATCCTTAGCCTGTTCAGACAGGCGAATTCCCCTTAAATCTTTGTTCCTGAACATTCTGGCGGCACCTACCTTGAAGTCTTGGTAGCTCGGGCCGTAAGGAAGGCAATGAATGCCATTGAAGGTGAATTTAATGGCTTCCATTAAACCCCAGACCTCCGTCCCGAGGGCGCCGCGTGACGGTCACGTGGCAGGCAGCTTGCAACCTGTCACCCGCATCCGGGATGTTTGTGGTTTCAGTCTGCATGTCTCTGATTATGATTTCCTGGAACGTTGCCCTTTCTGAATCTGAAGCAAAAACCTGAGGAGTTCCTTCCTGGTGCTCCTTGCCAAGCTCTGCCCCTAGGTTAGCTAGGAAGTCAGCAGCTTTGTTCCCTTCCCTTCTGATGTGCCTAAAAGAAGTGGATTTATTGTTCTGAAGCCAAGTCTGAAGAGATTCCAGTCTGGTAGCCATCCTCCAACTTCTGCTGACCTTCTGTGCTACGGAGCCTTGCTGAAGTTTTGAAGCCATATTAATGATAATTTGAGAATCTCCTTCCACAATGAGGGGCATGAAGCTTTGATGATGAGCAATTTGAAGGCCGAGCCACAGGCCTTCCAGCTCTGCTGCATTATTAGTATTCCATCCTATGGATCCAAAATAGATTTTGAGAGGGATGCCTTGAGAGTTTCTGATAACTCCACCATAACCTGTTATACCTGGGTTGCCTTTAGACGCTCCATCAAAATTAAGAAGGTACATATTTTTGGGGGGAGGAGTCCATTGAGTGAGCGAATTTTTCCTTTTCGTTGTGAGAGTGCCTTGAGTCTTGGGGGTAGTTATCTGGAGTTGCCAATTGTTCCAAATAGCTTGCTCCTTGTTGTTGGATGGCATATCCTCTTGGGACCAGCCTTTGATCGAAAGAGTTTCCTGAAGATTCTGCTTGATGATAGTCCAGATTTGCTCCTGATTCAGAGTCTGATCTTTAAAGACTTTCCGGTTCCTTTCTTTCCAAATGTTCCACATTACTATGCCAGGAATGATTTGCCAGAGAGTGTTGAGAATATTACTCTGATAAGGTTGCTGTGGCCAGGATCGCAACATATTTTTTATATCCCCCTGGTTTCTGACCGCCCTTTGACAGCGAAAGGAGATTTTCTCCCAAACTTTGCGACTAAGAGGACATAGATGCATGAGATGAGCTGCTGATTCCTCCTCTGTGTTGCAGTTAAGGCAAATTGAGGGTCCTGCGAATTTCCTTTTTCTTAGATTGTCCCATGTAAGAGTTCTGTTGTGTGACAACAGCCAAAGGAATGTGGATATCTTCGGCCATAAGGGAGGTTGCCAGATTCTCTCCCATATTTTATCTTTTATATAATTGCCTTTTATAATTAAGTGGTAGGCTTCCGTGGAGGTGAAAGTGCCTTTCTCTTCATATCCCCATCTTAGCGAATCTGGTCCGTCCTTCTTGATTATTGTCCTCTTTTTTATCTCCTCTGCTAAGGCTCTCTGAACCGCCTCTGGGCTGTGAGGTAAAATATCTCTGGCATCCTTCCATTCGCGATGATCAATTGTGTTATTATTTGTCCAGAATTGATCGATCGTTTCTTGTTGTATGAGGTTCTGATTGGGGAGATCTTGGAGTATGTTATTTATGCATGGTAATTGTTGCCATGAGTCTGTCCAAAAGCGTGCTTCACTCCCATTTTTGACTTCCCAGAAGTAGTGGTGTTGTATGAGATCCTTGTTGAGAATCGCTGAATTCCATGTAGCTGAACCTGTGCTGATTTCTGTCATTCTTACTCGCTCCACCAGAGGCAAATTGTTGGTGTATTTTGCTGTCCAGATTTGTGCCCATTGGGTATCTGGATTTGATAGCCATTTCCACCACATTTTGGATCCCATAATTTTATTGCTGTGTTCAGGATCCCGGAGGCCTATTCCTCCTCCATTTTTTGGAAGACAAGCTTTCTCCCACTTGACAAGAGCCCATTTCCTGTTAGGACCAGAGCAGCCCCATAGGAAATTTCTTTGTAATTTTTTTATAGCTTTGAGGATCCCTTTCGGGGCGGCTAGAATAGAGAATAAGTATAAAGGCATGGATTGCAAGACAGCTTTGATTAGGATAAGCCTACTGGCCATGTTTAGAGATCTGTGAGTCCAAAGAGATAATTTGGCTTCTAGTTTTTCCAGGAGGGACGTCCATGATGAATGCTTCCTAGCATAGGCGAAGAGAGGTGCTCCTAGGTATTTGGTAGGTAAGGAGGCAATAGAGAAACCGAGGATCCGAGCTATAGCACGTTGGGTGGTAGGGTGCGTATTGAAGAAGAATATTTGGGATTTGATTGAGTTGATTAGGGTGCCAGAGGCTTTCGCGAAAAGTTGGAGCAGAGAGTTTAAGGCACGGGCTTCTTGAACTGAGGGATAGCCGAAGAGCATGTTGTCATCGACAAATTGCTGGTGAGAGACAGTGGGAGCTTGGTGGAGGGTAATGCCTTTAAGATCTTGGGTTTGAATGGCATTTTTAATGCATCTACCCAGACCTTCCGCCATAATAATGAATAGAAATGGCGAAAGGGGATCTCCTTGTCTAATTCCTCTGGAGGCTTGGAAGGTTGAGGTCGGAATGCCATTTATAAGTATAGAGAAGAAAGCAGAGGATATGAGGCTACAAACCCATCTTATCCAAGCATTATCAAAACCAAAAGCGTGTAAAACCTTTTGCATATATTCCCAACTTATGCTGTCAAAAGCTTTTGAGAGGTCAATTTTGAGGAACATACCTGGTTTTCTTGATTGCTTGAGGGAGTGGATAATCTCATGTGTGAGGATTATGCCATCCAAAATTTGACGCCCTTCCACATATCCGGACTGTTCGGGAGATATGATGTGAGGGAGCACTGGTTTTAGCCTTAGTGCCACCACCTTAGAGATAATCTTATATATGATGTTGCATAAGGCTATTGGTCTGTACTTATCTGGCTTGTTGGACTCCTCCGATTTAGGAATTAGGGCGATGAAAGTAGCGTTTAGACCAGGGTACATCCACCTCATGCTGTGAGATTCTTCTGCTATTTGCCATACTTCCCATTTGATTAATTCCCAGAAATAATGAAAGAAGTTTGATGTGAAGCCATCAGGG
Organism: Pinus taeda; assembly: GCA_000404065.3. NCBI lineage: Eukaryota > Viridiplantae > Streptophyta > Pinopsida > Pinales > Pinaceae > Pinus > Pinus taeda. The sequence goes on from APFE031224055.1 coordinate 3,204, forward strand.
CCTGGAGCTTTACCTGCTTTAAGGGAGAAGGCTGCTGTTTCCACCTCCTGCATGCTTATCGGCTTGAGAAGCAAAGAGTTCTGCTCTTCTGATATGAGATGCGGGATGTGTTGCGTGATTTCTTCTATGGCTGCTGTTCGATTTATGCTTGGCTCCTTACTCATTTCCGTGAAGTGTTGTATAAATTCCTGTTCAATTTCTTCCTGGGTTTCTAATTTTTCTCCCTGCTCGTTGGTGATTTGCGATATATTATTTCTCATTCTCCTTTGGATCGTAGATCTATGGAAGAACTTAGTGTTTTTCTCTCCTTCTTTGAGCCATCTGATTTTGGATTTTTGTCTCCATAGCACTTCCTCTTGTTCCTCCCTTGCTAGAAGTTTGGTTTCCAAATCTTGCTCTTTTTGTGCCAATTCCTCTGTACGCCCTTCTAAAATGATTTTTTGTTGTGTCTGTTTGATTTCTGCAATAATCCGCTCTTTCTCCTTTAGGATATTGCCAAACGTACTCTTGTTCCATCGCTTGATTTCAACCTTGAGCATCTTCAGTTTTTTTTGGAATCTCGCCATTTTTGTCGGCGCAGTTGGGTCGCTATTTTGCCAGATCTTCTGAATGAAATCTTTGAAGTCTGGGTGAGAAAACCAGAAGGTTTCAAATCTGAATGGTCTTTTGATGTTGTTACCTGGCCGATTCCAGTGTAATTCTATTGGCCAATGGTCAGATCCCGAAAAAGGAATAATGTGCGCTGTAAATTCACCTCCGAGATGAACAGCGTTGTCAGAAACCAGAAATCTGTCCAGCCTGGACGCGATTTGGAGATCGGCGCTTCTTTTATTCGTCCAAGTGAATATTCCATTGGTTGTGAGGATATCAATTAGCCAGTTATCTTGAATGAAATCTTTTAGTAAGGTGCCATCCCTGTTGATTCTGCATCTACCCCCTTTTTTTTCCTCAGAGGAGGCTATCATGTTGAAATCGCCTCCCAAAATCCAGAGTGGAAGTCGTCTACCATTATTAAGCTGAGATATGTTTGCTAGAATTGCTGCTTTTTGGGGACCTTCTTGAGGGAAGTATACATTTGTTAAATGACCATGTATGTTAGTGCCCATGATATGAAACTCTGCCTGTATGAAGTTTTTGTTTGCATTCATATTGTTTAATTGTATTTTTCCTGCATCCCAAAGGATTGCCAATCCTCCAGAGGCTCCTTGTGCATCTACAGTGGTGACTTGTCCTCCTGGCCAAGCCTTGGCTGCGATTCTTTCCAAGATTATCGAGTTGCATTTTGTTTCCTGTAAAAACAAGATGGTTGGTTTTTCTTCCATAATCAAATTTTTAAGAAGTTTTCCTTTCTTGGGGCCATTCAGCCCTCTAATATTCCAAGAGATCAACTTCATTGAGAAGTTTTGGGGTTGGAATTGAAATATTTGGTGAGTTTGGCATATCTGCCTAACTCAACCAAAACTTCACCAATCTTTATTGTTCTTTCTAAGGTCGTCTTGCGTCCTCTCTTTTTGCTGTCTTTATATATAAATTTGCCATCCCATTGGCTACCTGTTTGAATTCCAAGTGAATATTTCTTTTGAGCTTTCTTCAATATTTCTACTAGATTATCTACTTGTGTTTCATGGATTTTGTCAAAGTTTCCTGTCTTGCATGCCTGCTCTAAACCCAGGAGATCCAGTTCTCCCACATCTATTGTTTCACTGTCGTATTCCATGAACTGTGCCTCTTGTGCAGTGCTTTCAGCTTGCTTCCCCTTGTCTTGGGTGTGGGAAGGATTATCTATTTCCATGTCCGGATGGGACCAGGTTTCTATAGCCGCCTGTTCTTTTCTGCCTTCTTGGGTCTTCATGGACTCTTCTGGCTGGTTGGGTTTGCCGATTTTTGAGTTTGATTCGGGCATTTCCTGTTGTTTTTCTTGCGATAATGCTTCGAAACTATTGCTTGTAGACGGTTTAGTCTTTGCGGCCTTCTCTGTTTTCTCTTTGGTGATAGCTGGAGTCTTTTTGTGTCCGCGTCTTCTATTATTTACTTTGGTAAACCCATCCTGCTATTGTGGTTCTTGTTTGCTTGGAGTATCCAGCTTGATATTTAGTGGGCAATCTCTGAAGAGATGTCCCAGAGTGTGGCATCTTCTACAACGGAATGGAACATGCTCATAATCTAAAACCTGGATCCAATCGCAGTCTTCATGAAAAAGGCGTATTTTGTCTGGAAGAGGCTGTTTCAGGTCCATGTAGACACAGATTCTAGCATAAGAGGCATAGGTGGTGTGGCGCACCGCCTTTGTTTCCTCTGCGACTTTGACGAAGTCGCCTATTTTTGATCCAAGGGCTTTTAAAGAGTCTTCCCCCCAATATTCCCATGGAAGGGAGTACAAGCGGATCCAGACTGGTGCGTAGCTTAAATCCTCAGTATCTGGGTTGAATCTTGCCTTCCATTCTCTGAGGAAGAGCCCTGCTGAGTTAAAGAAGTAAGGCCCCCCTTCAAAGACTCTGTTCCTATCTTCAAGACAGTTAAAAATGGCAGTGAAGAAACCTTTTGGACCTATTAAAAGGGTGATTTCTCCTTTGGGTTTCCAGGTTCTGTTTAACCAGTTTCTTAATGCTCTTTCTGTAGGCCAAAGACCCATAAATTTACAGATAATGGCATGATCTTGCATAAATTGAATACGGGCATTCATACTGGGTCCTCGTAATTCAACTTCCGGCATGTGCGCTGCTATAGGTTTGTAGGTAGAGGATCTTACCGTATTGGTTGCCTTGCTGTTGTTAGCCTCTGTTTCTTCCGCTGTTGCATTTTGGACTGCAACTTCATCATTGGTGACCTCCGGTCCTTCTTGATGCCCGCCGCCGTGCGGCTCTTTGTTGCTCTCCCCCCGCGGGGAGTCCATTGAAAAGAAACGCCCAGACTCCGTCCGGGCAGAAAGCTGCCACAGTCAGAATAGTGCGCCAGAGAACAGGGCAGCCTGCCGCCGCAGGTCTGTGAAACCCTAATCGCTTAACTTAGCCATTGTCATTTAGCTCCTGAGTCGCTCCGACGAAACCCGCCTTTCAGTATTTTAAGAATATGGTTTTAAAAATTTAACGATTAAGAGTCCTAGACTTCTAAATGTTGTGCGTTAGGTTCCAAAGCATTTTTATGTTCATTGAATTTATTTTAAAGTTGATCTTTCTTAAAACATTAATATATACATTAAACCCTTAAATCCTTATGACATTAAAAACTTGATCCAATTATTGAATTTAGGCTTCTATGATCCATATCAAGTTTGAGAAGATTCTTGCACGATAATCACATTGGGATGCTTTTGTTAGTTTATTCAAACTATTAATTAATTTTAAACATTAAATTTTTCTTTCTAACCCTTAAATTACTCTAATATTTATATCTTTAATAACTTTTATAGATAACTTTTTTTTTTTCACTTGCCAGTTCACGGATACCCTGGTCAGTGGGTAGCCGCTACGTCGAGGGGTTTAAATCTCTGAGTGGACGCCACCCTTAGGGCATCAATACCCCTCGGCCTATTTACTGACCTAACCCCAAGAGCTTTCGGGATTCGACCCTGTGACCTCCCATTGGCGAGGCACTTGATTTGACCGATTGAGCTAACTCTTGGGGCTTATAGATAACTTTTAATTTAAAATTAATTTATTTTAGTATTTATAAATATATGTGTATGAAAAGGTCCCTTTAAATTATATTTTAATAAAAATATAGCTAACTATTTATATTTTTACTCTATTTTTTATAACTTTTTAACTAACTATTAATTACTCTAATATTTATATATAATAACTTTGATAACTAACAATTTTAATTAGTTTATTTTATAGTTTACTTATTTTAATATATATTTATGTTTAGGATGCAGTATCAGATTGGCCCAGCAATCGAAGCGTCTCAAAGGCCTCTCCTTCCACAATTCCCCTCCTTTTACCCACCAGCAATTTGTAGATGATAATATGTTGTTCGGGCACCCCTCTGTCGAGGAGGCGCGCCAACTCAAAGCCCTTTTGTCTAATTTCTCGGAAGCCTCTTGTGCATCTATCAATAAAGAAAAATCTCAGATATTCTTCTTTCACACCCCCCCTCCCATAAAATTGGCCATTATCCGTATTCTAGGCTTCTCTTCTGCTAGCTTGCCCTCTACCTATCTAGGCGCACCTCTGATAGCCTCTGCCCTAAATCACTCATCCTAGAAGATCTTGCTAGAAAAGTTAGAGATGCGTCTCTCTTCTTGGACCCATCGATCTCTCAACATGGCTAGCCGGTTAGTTCTCATAAAAGTTGTTCTTCAAGCTATGACCTTATACCTGTTCTCCATCCTTGTGGCACCTAAATGGGTTCTCAAGGAACTCATATCTCTCCAAACATCCTTTCTTTGGGGCAGTAATGGACTCAAACGAAAATGGGCTCTTGTCAAATGGACCACAGCATGTCTTCCAAAGAAACGAGGTATTGGTTTACGAGAACCCTCCCACAGCAATGAAGTTATGGGGGAAAGAATATGGTGGAAATGGCTAACTCAACCTCGCACTCCTTGGGCCTACCTATGGACTGCCAAATATGCCTGAAATTGTCCAATGGAGGAACTAATTAGACTATCAGAGCTCAACTCAGGATCAATCATGTGGAATTTAGCAAAACAACATAAAAGCCTCATTCAAGAGCATAGCTTTTGGGAAATCAAGAATGGTAGCAGTGCAAGGTTTTGGGAAGACTGTTGGCAGCACATGCCCGCCCTCAAACACTAGCTCTCTCTCATTCCTAATTTAATGCCAGATATGCATCCCTTTGATACGGTAGGAAACTTTTGGAGAACCTCTTCAAATCTTGAGTACAGAGAATGGCTCCGAGCCTCTCAAATCCTCAGATAGGAGGAGGCACAAATTCAACAAACCCTAGACACATAACTATTGAAATGGAAAATTCTACACTGTGAGGATAAGGACATCCTCAGATGGGGATATGAAGAAAAAGGAATTTTCTCAACAAAAGAGGCATATAATATCCTTATAAAGGATCACATGGTGGTAGATCTGTTATGGAGTAAAATATGGGACCCCTCCATATGGCCGAAGGTGTCCACCTTTCTTTGGCTCCTCTATCACAACAAGATTCTAACGTGGGACAATTTGAGAAAAATAAATTTCCATGGGCCCTCCATATGTCCAAATTGCAAATAGAATGAGGAATCCATAATCCACCTGATGCACCACTACCCATTAGCACAAAAGATATGGCAAAAAATTAGCTTTCGCTACCAAAGGAATGGTGGATCCAATGAAGTCATTAGGGATACTCTGCGCAACTGGGCCCACAACCCATATCAAAGAAAAATCCTTAATTTCCTCTGGAAACTCATCCCAGGCTTTGTCTTATGGGCTATCTGGAAGGAGAGAAATGGTAGAATATTCAAGGATCATACCAGATCGTTGGAGGAAATATGGAAACTTCTCCACCAAAATATTGAAGAAACCATATTCCTCAAAACCTCGTATCAAGAGGACTTCCTAACCATTCCCCAAGAACAATCAATCTCGAACAATTGGAATTTCCAACGGAAGCAAGATGAGCTAACTACAGGAACAAGGCAGCCAAAGAACCACCAGTCCACGCAATGGACCCCTCCTCTCGAGAATATGTTTCAGCTAAACTTTGATGGGGCCTCAAAAGGAAAACTAGGGAATGCAGGCTTTGGCGGAATTTTTAGAAATCACAAGGGGACTCCAATCCTAACTTTCCTGGGATCTATAGGATGGGATACAAATAATTCAGTTGAATTGGAGGGTCTATGGCAAGGTCTACTCGTGGCTCATGATAAGGACCTCTTTCCCCTCATAATAGAAGGAGACTCACAAATCATTATCAAAATGGTCTCTAGAATCCTTCAAGGATCCCCAGCTTGTAAAGTTACCGACCAATGGAAAATAGGCTACGAGCTATTGAACGCTAGTTCTATTCCCACAGAGGAGTCACCCTAAAACACATTCACCGAGAAGGGAACAAAGTGGCGGATTTATTAGCAAATATGGGAGTTGATTGTGGGATGCATCTCTATGTCGGGTCACTCTCTCGCTTAACCACTACTTCACAACTCCTCGACTTCAATAATCTAGTGCAGAAGGAAATGACACAGGAGGAGGAATTTCCCCGGGATGCGGGTGACGAACGAACATTGATTGTCCACCATGCAATGTAAAGAACCGAGGTACTGTAACCTACAGAACATCGTGGAATCCGAGATCCCTATCTCTCGCAGAAGGAATGTTTTAATGAAGGCAGGACAGTGTAGGCCTGTTGCATTAATGAAGGACGTGCTCTAACGCACCGTGTTAATGGTTATAAGCATGGCGATTTCCTGGGAACAAACCACCTCTCGCGTTCAGTTCTCTGGTTCCAAGCTCTCGTTTCAGTTATGGTGTGATGATAAGCAAGAGCCTGTCTTGACAGGCAAGTTTAAGCTCGCTCGGGTTCGTTTTGGGAGCAATTCGAGTGCACGAGCGCGCTCTCCATAGGGGGATTAGTTCGGTGACTCGGGGTAAGCTGTGTGAAGCCTTTGATTTTTGTATTGACTATGCTATCTCTCCATCTCGAGTCTTCACTGTTTATGCTCACTGGTCTCTAGTCCAATTTGGTCCCTCCCTTGTTTCTAGCACTAGTTTCCTTGATTTTTCTGTGTCCTTTCCCTTGCTCGTTAAAATGAAGCACCATGGAAAGAGGAACCGCTTGGATCACCAAGGCAGTGGCAAGCGGCCTTCCGTCAGCCAATTGGCAGACTCTGCTCAATTTCCCATTAACCTCTCCTCCTCTCATGAGGATTTGCCTCCCCCGAGTCCTACTCGCAAGTGTGTTCCTAACAACGCCTTCCAAACGACGCATTTCAATTTTCAGAGCAACTTGAACCAGCCTTTGATTAAGGCGATAGATGGCAAGGGGAATCTCGGTATGGGCAGTGCGTGTCGGTATGTTGAGAAGACTCATGTGGAGGACGCGGAAGATGGCTGACATGTGTGAAGGCATGTCTCCTTTTGAATTTGTCCTACCTCTTCAAGGATGTCTCCTGTGAGCTCTCCTTATATGATTCTCTCTCTTTCTATCAGCCTATTTATGTTTCTAACGCCCATTTTGGTGGGTGTATGTTAATGTTTTCCCCATTTTCTTACAGTTATGGGGTAGTGGTGCAATGTTGATGGCTCTTGGGCTCTCTCCCCTGAAGCCTCAATTCCATGTAAAAATATTTTGAATTTTAGTTAATTTGATTTAGCTTTTACTGAGAATATATATCTATATCTATATATATATATAATTATATATATATATAATATACTAATTAATAAAATGGTCCATTTACTTTTATTTTAATAACAATATAAATAACTGAATTAACTTATTTAATTAAATAAAGTTCATACCCCTAATCTAGTGCAAACTAACCATTTCCCTATGCCTTGTCAATATAGCCATTACCTCGTAAAGGGATGTTCTGCTTTTTCTATTTAATATGTAAAGAGATTTGTTCATTCAACTTGTCTTGAGGATAAACCAAACTGAGTAGACAAAACCGTACAATCTTGTCAAACTTGATCCATTTTACCATATAAATTAAAATAATAATTTTGTACATATATTTAAATTTCATTTAATAAGCACATAAAGAGTTAATACTTAGAAAGATTTTAACCATAGATAGTCACCATTTTCCATGGATAGTATTAACATTTAAGTAAGATTTGGTACACTATTATGGGCCAATATAAATAACACATGCCCAAAAACATCTTTATTTTCATAATCAAAATATTATATATATATTTTTTAAATTAAAAGACACAATGTAGTGGAATATGTGTTCCGTTATCTAAACATTTTGACTACATCTAACTACATTTAAAAAAATACAAGTACAAATATAAAATATTTTATTATTTAATTTGATTAAGTCAAAATGTTTCATTAACAATTATAATTATTAAGTATTTAATTTAATTTTAATTTCAAATTTTCTATTTTTTAAATAAATTAATTATCATTATGTGATTTGAATGAGTCATAATGTTAAATAGGAACAGTTTAAGAAAATTGATATTATTGGCACTTGTTGTTGAGTAATTTTATTATTAATTATAAAGAATTATAATTATAACTTAGTGTTAGGGTCATAGATGTAAGCATGGTTTTTCCATGGTGATAAATCCATTTCCATCATTAAAAGACTATTCAAACAAAGGTTGTAACCTTCAACCAACCATTTATTATATTTTTAACTGACGCTACATGTTAATATTTATAAACAAACATTTAATCCACTATACCATTGCCCCATAATGGACTAATGAGCCCCCATGTTAATGTTTATAAACAAACATTTAATTCACCATACCATTGCCCCATAATAGGCTAAAAAAGGCATTTGCCCTCAATATATCTAGTTGCATTAAAATGATTCCACTCATTCCTAAGAATTCTTAAATTTGACAACTTGTTTATAAATAATGTTTTGTAAGAATCAAATATTTAAATATAACAAGTAATGGATTCACCAATTTTCTTATTTCGAATTTTATTTTTATTTTTTTACAATAAATTTATTCAACCATCAATATATATATATATATATATATATATATATATATATATATATATATTATATATATATAATATATATATATATATATATTAAAGACAAAATCCAGTTATGTTATCTAAACCTTTTGACTATCAAACTACATTTAAAAAATTACAAATATAAATATAAAATGTTTATTTAAATATTCTCTTATTTTATTTAAATATTAAATTGATTAAGTCCAAAAGTTTCATTAATAATTATAATTATTAAATATTTAATTGCAATTTCAAATTTTTTAAAATTTTAATTATTATTATGTGATTTGAGTGACTCACAATGTTAAATAGGAACATTTTAACAAATTTGATATTAATAGTTGATTCATAATTTTATTATTAATTATAAATAATTATAATTATACCTTAGTGTTAGGGTCATAGATGTAAACATGATTTTTTGATGGTGCTAAATCCATTTAGGCCATTAAAAAATTATTCAAACACTCTAAAAGTTTAGTGCAACTAATGACTCTAGGGCCTCTATAGGCAAGGCCATAACCTTTA
>APFE031224069.1:0-15899 GCA_000404065.3 Pinus taeda
TATACATTTTAATATATATAAGAAACAGAGGATTCAGATTTACTTTTCTATGAATATTTTAATATTATAATTTACTTATGTTATGGAAAAATATTATAATTTGCTTATATCAATGTTAAAAAAAAATACATCGCTAAAACTTAGAAGACCTAAAAAAAAAAGCATTTCTGCCGGATTTGATTTCAATTAAAATTGATCATAAAAGTGGAAAAGAAAAAACCGTGTCTTTGTTGTTAGTTAAAGCCCGTGAATCTTGCCTGTTGATGCGGTTAGAGATGTGCCATATGTCATTTCATGCCCTGTCATTTCTCCATCCTGGACTATATAATTGTCAGAACACTACTAGTCCTTTCACCTCTCATTTCTATTTGTTTGCAAATGTCCGTTAACTCTGAAGTTGCTAGCAACTTTTTGTTTGCAAATCTCCGTTAACTCTGAAGTTGCGAGCAACAAAAAAATCTGCGGAAGTAAATTCAGCGAATCAGTTAACACATGGAGGGCTGTATTTCTTGTTACATTTACGTCTTTTCTCTGTTCTTGTGTTGCAGGTAAAATTCTCATTGTCAAATTGAATTGTACAGGCTAATGTTTGTCTCAAATCAAATCTGTAGAGTAATAATGTTATTATGTTTTCTTAACTAATTTTTACTGAACAAACTAATGGAATCTGAACAGAGTCACCTATGCCTTATAAAACAATAAGGGTGGTGAACAACTGCGCATTTCCATTGTGGCCTGCAACTGTGGGATCAACTAAAGTTCCTCCTCAGATGATGATGAAAGTGGGAGCAGGAGAGTCATATTCATGGAAGGTAGATCCATTCTGGTCGGGATCGGTTTGGGGCAGGACTGGTTGTGTCTTCAATTCCCAAGGGATCGGAACCTGCGATTCCGGTGATTGTGAAGGAAAGCTGCATTGCAAAGGCGAGATTCAAAATATAACGGCAATCACAAAAGCAGTCTTCGAACTTCTGGGTGGAATAGCGAAGCCTGACATTTTTTCAGTTACATTGGAGAAGGGCTACAATCTTCCAATGTCATTGGTTGCAAGCTATGCCGCCACTAATATTAGTAAAAGCCACCCCTGCGAGTCCATGGAGTGCAGAGCCAACTCAGATCTGGTGTGCCCTAAAGATTTGCAAATGAAGAAGAATGGGAGCGTGATTACTGCGTGCAACGGTCATTACAATGGATATTTGGCGACATCCGCTGCCTTCAACAAGGCATTTAAGAAGGCTTGTCCCCATGCATTCCCATTCCAAAGCGCCACCATATGCCCTCCTTCCACTGCTTCCTACACCCTCATCTTCTGCCCTCGCCGTCCTTCACCCTAAATATGTACTGCATGCATTTTCTAAGTTGGGCTCCGTTGGGGCGCTTCTCTAGTTCAATAGTACCAATCCAAACCCATTTCTGAATGGGCTCGTTATGTATTGGAATCCCAGAATAAGAGGTTGCATTACATGGTTATGACTGCAAATAATGTGTGTGTCGCACCAGCCATGGATACCAATTTGCTGCTGCATAATGGAAGATGAATATATATTTCTTTACTTCGCTTTTTTGTCTTTTCTAATATCATGAGGCACAACATTTTGTTTCAGTATACACATCTTACGTTTTCAGCTTACAAAAATAGTACAGCGCACACTTCTTCCTTTTCACCTTTCAAAAATTGGTCTGCTTTCCAGTCAAGGATTATGTAGTTTCGTTGATACACCAGAATGCTTTGAAATTAGCTGACAACCGTGGGGTCTAAATCTAAATCAAACTTTTCCTAATAAACACAGATTTATCTTAAATACAGATCTATTTCAAGTATAGATTTAGATCTATTTTAAGTATAAATTTACCAACAATTGAGAATAGATCCATTGTAGGCACAAATTTATTAAGAATTGAGAAATCAAAATAGATTTACATGTCAACAGATTTTATCTTTTTCAAAATCAAGTAAATTTTGATTAAAATGAATTCACAATTTTTAGAATTTGATAAATTCAAAAAATTGTATTAAAAATAAAATAAATTACAATTTTTCCATAATTAACAGGAAAACTAAATTATTTATCTTTAATTACTTTTTCGTATAACAAATATATTTACCTTTTTATCTCTATATTTCATATATGAAATATTTTATTATATATTAATATTTAATATTAGAACAGTTTATTTAAATTATACACTAAAATATTGATAAGAGAATGTAACCGCCATCTCAATTTCTTTTTATCTTTCTAGAGTCTCCATGAGAAATAGATTTATTGCATTACGCAGCAGAATACTTGTTATATTAATCAATGTGATTTCTATATCATATGTAAATATATTATTGCATTTATTTTCTCCTCAGCTAACAACATTTATTTTGAGGTTTGAACGTTGAAATGTAAATTTCATTATTCCTCTGATCATATTATTACTAGAATTTTGACGTTCATTTAACTTGTTACATAAATTTAGAGGTTAGGCTTTGTAAAGAGGCGAGAGAGCATCTCATCACCTGTCATAATTGTGATTAATTACGATGGGTGCAACTATATTAGTCTCCACCGTCCCAGCATTAGGGTTTCAGTCGAAAGGTGTAGATTTGAACGACACGTCCAAGCATTAGGGTTTCAATCAAAGGTGTAGATTTCAACGAGACAGTTAACTATTTAAATAAAAGATGTTATTTATTGTTGTTTAAAGTAGAATTTAAATAAAAGATGTTATTTATTGTTGTTTAAAATATATTTTTGAGTGTATAAATAAATTCAACATTCAACAAAAGAGTTAGATAATGGTACTTGTCAATTCAGAATTAAGTAAATTTTAATTAAAATGAATCTACTTTTTTAGAGTTTGATAAATTCAAAAAAATGTATTAAAAATAAAATGTATTACAATTTTTCTTTAGTTTAAAAAAAAACCTAAATTATTTTATCTTAAATTACTTTTTCATATAATACATATACTTTTCCCTTTTTATTTAGATATTTCATATTAAATATATTATGTCCAATATTAAAAAATTTATTTAAATTATACTCTAAAATATTGATAAGAGAATGTAACCCCATCCACCAACAATATAGAAATCAATCAATTAAATGTTAAATACATTCGTTAATATCATGCATTAATTTCTTTTTATCTTTTTAGAGTCTCGAGGATAAATAGATTTATTAGATTACATAGCAAATACTTGTTGTATTAATCAGTGTGGTCTTTATACCATGTGTAAATATACTATTGCCTTAAATAATTCTCGCCTTAGCTAACAACATTTATTTTGAGCTTTGAGCATTGGAATGCAAATTTTATTAATCCTCTGATCATTTTATTACTAGAATTTAGAGGTTAGGCTTTGTAAACCTCACCCTAAAGAACCCTTTAGAGACTCCCCATCTCACCACCGTTCATAATCGATGGATGCAACTATATTAGTCTCCATCATCTAGGCAATAGGGTTTCAATCCAAAGGTCTAGATTTCAACTAGATAGTTCATGGTAACTCGTCAGATATATATAGAGCACAAAGTGTAGACTAAATAGTTTTTTTATTGGAATCTAGCTATATAATTTAAACAAAAAATGTCAATTTTTTGTTGTTTAAAATACATTTTTGAGTGTATAAATAGTTTCAACATAACATTCCACACACGAGAAAAGTAAACGTACTCATGACAAAGCTTATATTTTAATGGAATATGTTTCTAGTTCAAAACATGTCAATGGCTCCAATCTCCTTTAGTCACATTGATCTCAAAGGGTAATCCTTTTTTAACACGGGCATCTACACATGGTTAATGGGTGAATGCATGAAGATGGCTTACACTTTTGAGCCAAATGTGGTGATGAAATTTCAAATTTTACTCTTTTATCGAATTGAAGCCCTCAAAATTCATTCAAGTGTTGTCAATTTTTATTCAAATACACAATCATGGAATGGCCAACACCAACCAATGTTCATGAGGTACAATGTTTCATGGGCATGGTCTTGTATTATAATAGATTTGTCTAAGGGTTTTTTAATATGGCAAACCATATTACCAATCTTGAAGGAAAGAACAAGAAGCTCATTTGGACTGAAAAATGTGAAGACTTGTTCCAAAGGTTAAAGATATTATTAACTAGAAGGCCAATTTTGAAGGAACCATATGGAGAAAGAATTTATGGTTTGCACTCATGCCTCCAAGGAGGGTTAGGCTTGATAGCCAACCTTACATGGTTGGTTTGTGAGGGAAACCTAATTATCACCCTTTTTTAATGGATATTGGTATTTAAAGTTTTCTTTAATTTAATTTTAATTTAGATATTAAAATTAATTTAGAGAGCTTTGTGGTCCTAAATTTAAATCAATTTTTTAATATATACATTTTTTAATATACACACTAGCATAGATCTATCTTAAGCACATATTTATCTAGAATTGAGAATAAATCCATATTAAGCATATATTTATCAATAATTGATAGGAATAAAAAAAAGATTTACATATCAACAAACTTAATCTTTTTTAGAATTTGATAAATTTTGATTAAAGTAAATCTATATATTTTAGAGTTTGATAAATTCTTATGGCAATCATTGAACCTTTTCATATTAGATAATATTTGTCTTATCTACAATGCATCTTTGGCCCTTATATATTTTGGGTGACTATCTTATTTCAAGGAAAATACTTCATTATATGATCAACAATTTAACTCAATAGCTTCACAAATAAATTAATAGTGGAAGAATATGTCAAGGGCATCATAATTCAGAGTTTGGACATATTCAAAAATCTTCAAATGATGGTTAACAGGAGTCAAACCTCTGGCCTCTCTCTTGCGGTTAGCATGGGAGCCACTTTAGTTGTCTCATCGTTGTCTAGGGCTTAGCATGAGTGCAACCACGGACGAGATATCCTAGACCTATGACTAAGACCAGAACAAAAACCCTAATTTCTATATGGGCTTCATATCTAAAGTCATGTTGTAGATAAACACTATCAGGTGCACTTAAATCATACTTCAACATCATAGAATACAAATAGTGATAAGGGTAAGAATCTTGAGAAGTGATTCTACCTCTACCTAGGGATCTGTATCATTCATCTTCATTCATGTAGTTAACCTGTCTCGACTTGAGTATTTCCTTTGGGTATATGTCCTTGGAATTGTTTTGAAAGATGCTTTTGTGGTCTTGTTAGAACTTGAAATTACTAATCTCCTAAATCTCACAAGCGATTCAAGGTGAGGAACTTGCTTAGATTTGCTACCTTCAATAAATTCGCTGATTGATTTTTTATCTTCTTATCTCAACTTAATTTTAAGCGGTGTTGTCCATCAAAGTCTTTGATGAGCATTAGCTTTGCAAAAAAGTAGAGGCAAAAAAATAATTAGAAATGAAGAAGGCAAGATAAATCAATGTGTTAGCTCATAAAGGTAAAGGTGTTTTTCAGATCACTACCTTTGGTTAGTACATGTTTTGATGTATCAAGAATCTAGCCATCTCATTTGATTGTGCTAGCGAGCTTTTCTTTAATTAACATGATGTGATGCATGATCTAGACTTGCGTCTAGCAAGCCAGGATAGTGCCAATGATAAGAGGCTTTTCATGCCTGTCAACGAGGATGCTATTCCCACAAAATGGTTGGCACTAAAGCATACATCTAAGGTTCAATTTGTTTCAATTCATACAGGTCATCCATGAAACTTATTCTCTTTTCCTTGCATAGGCATTGAATAATTATTTGTTCAATTTACTAAATTTTCAAATTTAATAAGGAAGCATTTTTATCAGCATAACATCTGAGCTTTTTAGCTTTTACATTTCTGGGACATTACTATAGGTTCAATGGAAGAACAAGGTTGGTCTCAAATATATTTTTCTGAGGTGAAAGCTCTTGCTTTGTTCTTTGATGCAAGTAAATATTGTCTTCAAACATTTTTACATACCATACCAAAACTTGAGGTTCTTATCATGTACAATTACAATTCAAAGAATGCAGTGCTTAAAGGCCTATTAGTATTTTCGCCACATTAAGTCTGTATTCCTTGAGAAGTTGATACTACCTCCTCTTTACGAGTACTATAGATCCTGGAAGAACTTGGAAAAATTGTTTGTATGCCTTTGTGAGGGCTTGGGAAATATGACTCTATTTGACAAGGGGCAAGTCCTAGAGTTTCCTAATTTTGTAGAATTATGAAACATAGATAATCACACATTTGAATTTCAATTATGCTTGAATGGAATCTCTAAATATCATATGAAAAGAACTAAATGTTGAACATAAAGAATCTAATGCGAATACAAATTGAAGATACCACTTAGGCTTAATAAAAAATCAAAGATGTAATTTGCACTATATCAATTGACCTTGATTTTTTATTTTAACAAAGTAAAAGTTATCTGCACAAGAATTTTCTAATAGTTGTACACAGACGCAACTCCTTTACATGCTAGGAAAACAACGTTTTTTTGGTTTATCTTGAACTCTTTCATTTAAAACTTTTACATATATAGCCATATGATAGAACACTTGCTAAAGCTAAGAAAAAACCTTTTTCTATATACAATGAAAAACGTGTAAAAAATGAAGCATGTCCAACACAACGAAGTTGTTAGAAATTAATTAATGGAGCAAATAAATACACAAAATATTGTGGAAAAATAGATACAAAAATGCATAGGACAAGAGAGACACAGATATACTTGGTTCACCCAATGTGAACTACGTCCACGAAGAAACAGCCAATCCTTCCTTTTATTTTATACTACAAAATGAAGATATACAATCTACAATAGATCCATTATATTTTCCTATTCACTCTCACACAATCTACTGTCTCTTTCTTACTCATAATAATAATACATATCTGCAACAAAATTTCCTCATAAGTTTTACCATCAGATGATCCGCCTAATGAATGAACCTTATTGACTACGAAATTATATTATGTCAGCTTCCCCCCTTAGACCCCCACGCAACAATAGTGGGGAGGCAAGCCCCCTCACACCCCCTCCCCCCGTCGAGGATTGGGATCTAGAAGCGGCTGAGATAAGACCTCTGAATCAAGAAGACAGTCAGACTCCAAATCCAATAGAATGTGCAGAAGAAACATTGAGTAATATGATGCAATATACTTATTTTTTCACTTGCACACTCTAGCAACAGAATGGCAAATTGATGGTTTACTCTTCTACATGTCCTATAAACAAAGCTTATGCTCAAGGAAACACGATTTTCTGCACAATTTTGTGTGCACCCCACACAACGTTAACTCAATTGACTAGTGATATGTATTGTTTATCACTAAAATATTATGAGTAATGTTAGTAATAACAGTGTGTGGAGTCTATCCCAGAGCATGTGTGGAGGAGGTGTGCCTAGATATAGCATGTGTGGAATAATTTTTCATACTTCATTGTGCAAAGCAAGCATGGGATGAGACATAAATGTGAGCAAAATGCAGACCCCACTTAAGTAGTTGTAGAAACAAGGAGATACACATTATTTATGACTAAAATATTAGCAACAAGATCATAAAATTCCAATGTTTTCTTTGGTATTATTGCAATTAAAAAATATGCATTGTTTAATACTAAAACATTAGCCATAAAATCCTTTAGCGCAAAGTGCAACTATCCACACATTGAAATCTTCCTCTAGATAATGGACTTCATCCCCACTTCTGCATATATGCATAATTTCAAATATATTCGGAAATACGAACAAACGCATTAATTACAATTAAAATATGATCAATAATATGTTCTCATCATCATATTTCCTCAATAATAGTTGTTTCTTGTTCATATAGAACATCAAATAAAATATCATTTCAAATCATATATAATCATATGAATCATAAAAGGATACCATAATCATCCTCCCTCTCACGGAGGGGCCAACTGTAAGTCTATTCTTCTTTCGAATAGTTGTATTGTCTCAATGTATGAGAGTACCTTGGTCCCAACCATAGATATGGAGCTTGCTACCAATTGGATCATCACAATGTATTCATCGTATCCTTGACATATCAAGATCATGCTCAAAGAAATCTTCTACGGAGCTTTTATATCTTGCCTCATAGCTAGCTATTCTAGCAACATCACGATCAACCTCGGTCATGTTATCGACCTCTCATCCAATATATCATGGTAGATCTCATGCTAAATTAGCATTCGAATGTCCACATCAACAATAATCTCAAGTATAAATTATACATCTTTGTAGGTATATATCATAGGAGAAATATCATATTCTCAAAATAGAACACCTTATGCAGATATTTCAAAGCATGCTCGATGGTGACTCTATGTAAGTGAAGAAACACTCATGAATTCATTATGCACATCATACATCTACAAATGGATGTTCAAAACAAAACATCAATGCTCCAACTCTCAGATTCCATGTCAAGTTCAATAACATATTGAACTTCAAATAAGAGTATCCAAGGACTTTCTTTTTTTTCATGACATTTTCCAATAGCTTTGAAATATGGAATTTCTTTTCAAATTCTAGAAATGGATTCATCATGTTGTGATACATTATTTCGGGCTTCACAAGCCTTCTCCCTCTGATTATATCATCATAGGCTTATCACCTCTCACAAGTAGGTCATGAGGATATAAAACCAAAACCATAATCAATATCAAAGCCATACATTGGAACTCATTGTCCTGACTTCATCATAGAACTCTCAAATCTAAAAATATCTGGATTGCAATGCTCTAATGATAATGCCAACATTATCATCCTTACATAACTCAATGTGGTACCATCAACAACAAAGTCAACTCATCAGAGTTTATAACCCATATGATAATCATTATCAAAGTATTATTACTTTCAACTAGGAGATAGGTGTATCTCATATGAAATCATGACTTCATCATGCCAATAAGTCATGCATTATCAATCTAAACATTATCAAGTCATTCTCATAAGCATAATATAAGTCATCCTATCACTAGGTGTAAATGCATATGTCAAGGAAGAGTCATGCAGGTTCCATTTTTCGTGCCAAATCATAACTCTCATTATTTCAACTGTTGTGCTAAGAATGAGGAGGCCAATAAGTCATCATGTCCACATATTATCGATATTGGGGAAAATCAACAATCATCAAATCGTATCACTAGACATCACGTCATGTCCATATGTTATTGAAGAGAGATCTATAGTCAAAGCACATCTTAATATTGAACTCAAAGTTATTTTGAAACATCATGAAGAAACACTTTTCATAAATACCAGTAAGGCCAAATCATGCCAACCCCTTGTATCTAAGATATAGTGACATATCCGTTTGTATGTCATGGTCACCTGTAAACAAAAATTTAGTCTACATGTTAATGTTATGGCAATCGTTGAACCTTTTCCTATTAGATAATATTTTTCTTATCTACAATACATCTTTGGTCCTCATATATTTCAAGTGACTATTATATTTCAAGGAAAACAGCTCATTATATGATCAATAATTTAACTCAACAGCTTCAGAAATAAATTAATAGTGGAAGAATATGTCAAGGACATCATAAATCAGAGTTTAGACATCTTTAGAAATCTTCAAATGATGGTGAACAGGAGTTAAACCTCTGGGGTCTCTCTTCCGGTTAGCATGGGAGCCACTTTAGTTGTCTTGTCGTTGTCTAGGCCTTAGCATGAGTGCGACCAGGGACGAGATATCGTGGATCTATGACTGCAACTAGAAAAAAAAACCTAATTTCTATATGGGCTTCCTATCTAAAGGCATGTTGTAGATAAATACTATCAGGTGCACTTAAATCATACTTCAGAACCATAGAATACAAGTAGTGATAAGGGTAAGAATCTTGAGAAGTGATTCTACCCCTACGTGGGGATCTGCATCATTCATCTTCATTCATGTTGTTAACCCACCTTGACTTGAGTCATAAAACAACATATTTGTTAGATGATAAACATATGGCTATCAACATCATGAAATCAATATTTCGTCAAAGATTGAGACTGAAAGAAGCAAATAGAAGCAACATCATATCTCAAAGTTTATGAACACAAGAGCATTTTCTATCAAGTCACTCCATCAACTTACTGTTTCATGTTTAACCATATTTCATGAAGACAAGACCATAGGTAGTAAGAGATCTGGAATATCAATCTTACAGTTATACTTCTCATATGAAAAGTACCATGCTCCTCATGACTAAGGAGATCAAATTAGGTCAAACAACAAGAGTGTCAATCACTCTTTCCATATGCTTTCATCATGCTTATCACAAGAATTAACAATAGAATAATGTATAGGAGTCAATGAACTATCCTTCTATGAAAAGTGTCATTTTATAGACCTAAGGTACTATCCTTCTTTAGGATCAAGACATACAAAAATAGATCATACATGTTAGCCAACTATTAATTGTATCAATGTATCAACATTAGATAACTTCAATGAATTCAAGAAGATCAAAGTGTTCAATACCAAGTGCATCGTTTCATCATAGGAAACATAGATCTAAGTCACTTTCATATACATGTATGATCCATTAAATAAAGAATCATTCTCATCCAACCTTAGGGCTTACCAATTCAATAGTTGAAACACAACACACCATCCATATCTTGTAGTATCCAAATACTAGAGCATGTGCTCATTACCCATGAGCTACTTGAAGTACTTTTTCATATTTTCATCAAGTACCTCTTTACCTATTTCTAGATATGCATCCTAAAAGAATCCTTACGAAGGACCCACTCATCACATGTCATCATGGAGGTTAGAAACTTCCATATAATCAAATAAACATAATCATAAGATCTATAAGTAAGAAGCATCATAAGTAAAGAAATGCATATCTTCAATGAGAGGTGATCCTCTCCCTCTCAAATAAATATTCAAGAGTCATCAATGTCCATGTTCCATATACCAATGTTGTCTTCAAGTATCCAACCAAACCTCCTAAGGGTTATCCCATCTCGAAATTCATCAAATCTTCTACGAGTGGTTGAGCATCTACACATAGATCATGATGGAGTTTCATACATAAAATCTAAAGAATATACAATAGACCAAGAATTTCTCTCCATCTGTAGCCTCATATAATACATCAAACCCTAATCATCAACATCCGTAGGGTTTTTTGTAAACCCTACAATTCTTATAGGTTTCCACCATCCTCTTGTTGCTTCCATCAATGGTGTCATCATCACGATGATTTCCATGGATTTTATTCAACCTGGATATGACTCCACATTAATTTTCCTTAAGGAAACATTGTTCTTTACTATGACAGTTGTATTTCACCATTAATACTTTAAGTTCACCCTATATTATTATTTCATTATTGAGATCTATACTATTATACATCAACATGTGCAATAAAATAGAAAGAAACAACATCACCATCATCATCAATGTAGAAGAATATAAAAGGAACATTAGAATAAAGCATGCACACTTATAGAGACAACAAGATTGGTTCGCGACCAAGGAAAAACCCAATATTGGGAAAACCCTTGAAAATATTCTTCTTCTTCTTAGATCATGATAAAAAGTTATAACAGTGAGTACAACAAGCCCAATACATATGATCAACAACAGGTAACAATATGCTAGACCTATAGATGTTTTATAACAACATAGAAAGATAGATCCACTGATATGTAGCAGAGAAACCCATATCCACAAATCACTGATGCTAAGATGCCAAAACCTCAAATCTAAATCCTTTATCATTAGTATTATTGTGAGCAACTAAAAATCTCAAAGTCACACTTACTAAGACATTATATGAGCAACTATAACAATAAAGTCACTTGAGGAGTGTGCTTATGAATATTTCCCTAAACACAAAAGAACCAAAGTCGCTCTCTTATCGATCCGTCCGAGTGACCACCAAGTCAAAATCACACCCTCATAGTGCTATCCAAGTGACTGAACTAACAAAATCACTTCCTAGGCTATCTGAAGCCTACAACTGGGGACTAAAACCTTTTGATGAGTCTCTAAGCCCAGAGTTTATCCCTCTGAACTACCTCGAGAGGATATATGGATCATTAGCGAGAATTCAATTCCCACTTTAACATCCAAATCAATATCTTTAAAACCTCCACTCCCTAGCCTTGAAGAATCCTGAATGTGTCACACGATCAATCACTTTATCTATTTTTCTTAATTTTATTCATAAGCTTATTATTATATAACCCCTCTAATCAAAGCCTAATTAATGACATTATAATCTATTAAACAACAATCAAATTTTTTTATTTTTCACATATACACATTTGTTTGATTCTCATTATATATTTATATTTTTATTATATTTTGAATATTTATTAACATAATATAATCCGATATGGATATTATAATCCTAACATTACTTACTAAAGCATTTGTACATATTAGATTCATATTATCTAAATATTACCATTTATATTATTAATTAAATCATAAAAAACTCATTTGATTTTATCTTTAATCCCCTTAAAATTCATAAATTCATAAATTCTAATTAATATTGGATTTTGTAAATTTAGTGTTAGTGTCCGCCATTATTCTCACATCCTTCTTCTATTTATTAATAACATGGGAAGTTCATTATTTCATATATTTTTCATCTTGAAGATGAACCATAGTTGCTGGTTTGAAACGTCGAGAGTAAAAATAGCAAATGTGATGAATCGAGAAGTTTTTTTATAACACAATGAATATGGTTGCAGAAATTTAGAATGTGAAATACTAGCAAAATATTTAAAATATCTGGGATATAAGAATTTCCACCATGCGTTGAATAATATATTTATATAAGAGTGTTTGAATACATGTAATATGAGATATGAGATTCCAATGTTACAAAGGAGGGCCTACTTATATACCTAGGCAGGTGCCCCTTCATGAATGGTCATGTTCCCTTAGACATGCCTCCTAAGTACTACTTATTATTTATTCTATTATTATTATCATTATTATTTTATTTTATTTTTATATAATAATATATCATAATTTGATGAACAAGTTCATATGCATAATATAATATTCAAAATGTATGGAATATAAGAATGTCTATCATGAGAATAATAATATATCTATATAAGAATATTTGAATATAAGAGATATGAGATATGAGATGTCAATGTTA
The DNA here is from genome assembly GCA_000404065.3 of Pinus taeda. Taxonomy (NCBI): domain Eukaryota; kingdom Viridiplantae; phylum Streptophyta; class Pinopsida; order Pinales; family Pinaceae; genus Pinus; species Pinus taeda. The sequence goes on from APFE031224069.1 coordinate 13,106, forward strand.
AAAATTAGGGCCTCCTTATATACCAAGGTAAGTGCCCCTTCATGAATGGTCATGTCCCCTTAGACATGCCTCTTCATTATGATTATCATTTATTTAATTATTATTATAATTAGTTTTGTTATTTTAATTTTTATATAAATTATATTTATAACATTTTCTTCTTCTTCAAAAATGTTTTCCTCTAATCTTATTTCTAACAATTATGCCATCTATTTATTTCTCTTGTAATCTATTCACATCTTTTTGGAATTATTCAAGTTGTCATCATTGATGATAGAAGATGATAGGATACTTTGAAAGATAAATAAGGTTTTTGAACTCAGAAGGTATCTCACCATCCTAAATCAATATTCTATGGAAATTTGCAATTACTTGATGGCTGGGATAATTTCTTATCATGAGATTGGATTGTGTTAACATACTTATTATTTGAAACGTAAGTGTTGCTTTTTTTTCTTTTTGAATGAAATGGATACCCAAAATTTTTACGATGTCTTCTCTTGTGGTTTAGATGTCAATAATGAATTTTTTGATTTGATTTTATATCATATGTGTGGCAACTTCTTCATTTACTTCGAGTATTGATGTTTTTGAGCTGGTTACGAAATATTCACTTGGAAATTTCATCATATGAACTACAACATCTCAGTATGTTTTTCCTTCAACTGATTTGTCATCTTCTTGAGTCGTGGTATTGAATGGATCAATATTTTTTTCCTTTTTCTTCAACTTACATTGTTACGTTTGAAGACTTTGATAGTTCTTTCATGATTATTTATTTTAATTTTTTCTTTAATGATTTCTTATCATCCTTAAGGTTCTTATTAGTGAGAAAATTTGTTTATTCATTTTCTTAGAGTAAATTTCTTTAGCTTATGATTCAATTTCATTTTTTGATGCCATGCCATTGGGTGAAACCAAATATATCTGTTTCTCTTGTTTTTGATGCATTTTCGTTTTTATTAGTTCTGCAATATATTTTTATGTGTTCCATGTGCTATGTAATATGATAATTTCTAACATTGATAAAAAAGAAAACGAGAGTTTCTTCATCTTTTCAGTTTCTCATTTTTAAATCCCTAATTTGTTCTAATAATTTTTTATTAGGTTTTTTTAATTGTAATTTCTCATTTTTCTCTGTTGGAGTTTTTTAAGTGTAAAACTTTATTTCTTTCTTCCTTTTTAATGGCCAAAAGGTGTTGAGGAAAAAATGGAGAATCCCCTAAAAATATGTAGTGAAACACTTTGATCACCATGAAATTACAGATGCAGTGTTTTATGGGAAAAAGGTTGAGATCGAAGAACATGACTCTAATACCATTATTCTAAAAAAATATTGTAGTTGTTTGTACTTATAATGTATTTCTATATGAAATATTGTAAACAATATACATATTGATGGATGATAGAATAAATTGGATTGATAGTTATGATGAGGACCATTATAAATACAAGACATAGTGCCCTTTCATATGAAGAGATGTGTTTCTTTGATAAGATACACCTTTATACCATTAATTATATTCTTCATTATTATGTTTGTTACATGTTAATTTTCCTTTTTTTAATTATTAATTTAGTTTAATTTAGTTTTTTTTAGTTTAAAGTGAATTCGATATTTTTTTTTAATTATTGTAATGCATTTATTTAGTATAATGACTTGTCTCCCATACTCTTGTAAAACACTACGGGCTTTTAAAACTAAGAAATATAAAATAGATATATATTCTAGGAATAAATCTAAAACAATATTATTAGTTAAGTCACAATAACTATCTATATAATTAAATATGAATAAAATTGAGTTTTTTATTTCTGTATTTTTTTTAAAGAAATGATTAGGATTTTTTATATTAATATCAAGTTTCTTTCAAGGCTAGAAAATTTTACAATTTCACCTAAATCTTTGATTATTGAGCTCAAACATGTCCAAAAATACATTTTAAGCTACTACACGTCCTGCATACTGTGAATCTTAATTTATATCATCCCAAAACCTTCCAGTAAAATTATAAAACTGGTACATATTTGAAATACACAATTTAAAAAAATAGAGAAATAACCTACATTGATCAAGCCAAATTTAAAGTTAACATCAACAATTTCAACAGCATCTTTCCTTTATTGCATTGGATCAGGGACCTCGGTCACTCCTGCCACCTCAACATCTTCCTTCAGTCCTTCCAAGGTCATAAGTTAATTCACATCCAACACCTTACTCATGTCCTCACCAAAGATGACTTCTTATACACCTTTAGCACTCAAGAATTCAAGTTTTGCAAAATCTAGGTCTAATAGCTCGAGATTTGTTTTTAGTCTGTCATTTTTAGTTTGTAGCAGATAATTCTTTTGATTTAGGAGCAGTAACTAGGCCTCAACCTCTGTGACCCTTGTTTCCTCTTATTTGTTTAAATAATACAAAATGTGATCCAACATTGCAGAGTGGTAATCTAGATGATGGATAAATTCCTCCTTATCCAAGATAGGTGGCATGTCCATGTATTGACCTACGCAATGACCATGCTTATTTTGTATGACATTAGATATTCTGACTTGAAATTTCGCAAAAAAAAAAAGTGATGACCATCCTAGCCTTATAAGCTCATTATCTAGGAATATATGCCCTACTAAGAAATAGATCCACACACGATCTTCAATGTACCAATTTTCAATGTACATTCTATATACTAGAAATTCATATCTAAGTTAAAACCACTGCGATTTTCTACTTGTGCCATTAAAATGTTTTACCTTACGTGTGTGTGCTTCTACTTATGAATGAGGAAAACATGCC
>APFE031224071.1:1364-13322 GCA_000404065.3 Pinus taeda
TAGAAAGGAGGTTTTGTCATTTCAATCATCCAAGAATTGTTCATTTATGTAATGTAAAGGAGGTTTCCCCCTCGAAGAGGCTGAATTCTAAGGCATTGATCTATCCTTTCTATCTTTTCTTAAGCTGGTTTCATAACATAAGAGTTATGCCAAATCTCCCACAGTTACTTGAATATAGACTAATTTAGTAGAGAAAACTTATACGACATGCCACGTGTCCCTGTTGCAACCTTTAGCTCTGTCAAATATATACAGGAAGCTACAATCCATACTCTTTCTGTACCTTCTTATGAAATTTCAATCTGATGCTCAAACAGAAAGCTACAATGATTTTCCCCAAGTCACCTATTTGGAATGTAATTCAAGAGTCTGCAAAAAGACCTACTTCCTCAAATCATATCTCCGTAAATATAGCACTAAAAGCTCTGAAATTTGGACCCGAGGTTTAGTGCGCTTTCATCTAAAAACTGTTTTTTTTTCTTCTGAAATGTCATTGAAAATGCCACAATGACCTATTTCGAACAGCAAAACCTTAGAATCCAAAGCTCTGATACCAAATGTTATGAAACCAGCTCACAAAAATATAGAAAAGATAGATCAAGGGCTTAGAATTCAGCCTCTTCGAGGGGGCAACCTCCTTTACATTACACAAATGAATGATTCTTTGATGATTCAAATGACAAAACCTTCTTTCTATATATAGGAGTCTAAGGAGTCACAATATAACCTAGCCGACCTAACAATAATAATATAAATGCACAAAAATAACAATAGAGGGATTCTATGGGGCACAATTATAATAATATGGGAACAATAGGGGCACAATAATATTAATAAGGGATACAACTACAATAGTAATGGGGTAATAACTAGTATTATAGGGACCTAACAATGTCAATATTACGGAGTTGCATGTATGTAAATATTACAGAGTTGCATGTTATGTAAATATTACAGAGTTACATTTTACGTTAATATTACAGAGTTGCATATTATTTTAATATAATGCTATGTAAATATTGTAGAGTTACATGTTACGCTAATATTACAGAGTTGCATGTTATGTTGATACAATTCATAGTTTCAGCGTTGGATATTGGATTTATTAGATGTGTGCATGGAAAAGAATTGAAATTTCTATAGTATTAATATTTGCAGTGTGAAATATGGTTTTTATATGAATTCTAGCTACAGATTAGCTAATCATTAGATTATTGATATTCTTCCTATTTGGAGAATGGAACCTAGTCCTAGACTAGAGGCACATTTAAGAGGTTAATTATTTAAGAGGTTAAATAATTGTTGGGTTGTACATAGAAAATCTAAATTGGTTAATCATTGTAGTTGGATATTCTTCTCATTATAGATTTACATAAATGATGGGTAGTGTAATGAGTGGGGATGGTGTCATGGTTGAAGAATGACCTACATAGTAATGTGTCCTATGAACTATTGCAAAAGAATATGCTAACCATTACGTCTTTTGAAGATTCAGAGGTTTGTAGTAAAACTTTACAACTCATATAAGGATTATTTAAGGCAAGCACCGTGTTCTAATTAAATTGGAATTCAGAGCTAGTGTAGTAAGAAGAATAACACATGAATGAGCATGTAGGGGGATCGAATGGGAGATTCATTCCTTAATTATATTTTTGTTTAAGGGAAATCGCTAAGGTATCACCTCTGTATATGCATGCAGAAGTTAAGAATGAGTAAATGAAGAGTACTAAACTACCTAGGAAAACGTAAATAGTCTGATACCTATAGCCATAACATTTAAGCTATATATATAAACTAAATTGTATTACAACAAGAGTTAATTGAATGAATTAAACTAGAGAGAAGATACAATTCTTCCTTTGACATTCATATAGTAGTTTCAGTCATATGTACAAAAGAAAATAAATGGACATGCAAATCAAAAGGAGCCAAATTTCTAAGAGATTTGAAACAACATTCATTAAAGTACTAGAAAACTGAGTTGAGTGTTTATATTCATGAGTAATGATCATTTCAACTATCTAACAAAAGCCTTACACAATATCTCGCAGTTTGAATCAATATCGTGACAAAGAAAATACAAAGATAGACCAGATTTACTGCAGTCATGGTCAATGCCCCTTTTACGTTCAACATAGTTGCTGTCTATTTACATTAGAAATTAAAAATTACATATAAGTATGACCAATGATGGATTGACAGAGGAAAATTTAAACCCAGTAACTAGGGTCACAAGATCATTTACGGGTAGCAGAACCACCATCACCCAAATTATGAAATCCATAGTCTAAGATAAAAGCACCCAATAACTAGAAATACAACTAGGCAAATTTGAGAGTGTAACCAGCTTCTGTTGACACCTAATCATCAGGATTGGGTGAATAACTGAAATTAATGTAAATAAATAATAGAAAATATGAATAGTCACTGGAAGATGAAATGAATAGTCTCTCCCTCATGTATATAATAAAGACCAACCTGAATGAATATCAATGAATTGTTTTGATGAGTTACCTCTTGGTCTGACATGGTATCAGAGCCAACACCATTTTTGGCTTCCATCTGCTTTGTAACTCCCTATTCTTCCTATGTTTTGCATTTTTTACAGGCTAACATCTCTGTCAAATCCCTGCAAAATCTCATTCATTGTTGAAGTGCATTACTGCATTGAAGGAGTCGATTGGAGCTAGTTGCTACCTGGAGGTGTTGTTGAGTGACTTGGGGCTGAAACTCTTGGCACTACTAGTGCCTCCATGTAGGAGGAAGGAAGGCCGAGACTCAGGCGACCTTGGTGTGGCTCTTGCCGCAGGTGAAGGACTAGTAATTGTTCGCTGTTGCGTGGGATCATTGCTCCATTGGTACACTGATCGCTTCTCAGCATATTCTAGTTAATGCTCTTCCATATCCGTTTCATACATTGAACTATGCTTCCATTTCCACACTCACCGCACCCAGTTGTTTAGAATTTGTGGTATACATTGTTTTGAATCAGCATACCTCCCCATCGTTGTGCCTCCACCCATGGCTCTGTTGTCGCGGCTCTGTTGGTATACTGTAATGCCATACCATATTATTGTTGCATATATTCCTGACTCCTCATATACCACAATGGATTTCGTAAAGGGAGAGAGCAAAAAGCTGCTGGCTAGAACCGAGACTTCGTTCTGGTGTATGATGCACATTGAAAGAGAGGAAGTAACATTCAAAACATTTGAGAGATATTTGGAGCAAAAGTAAAGTTGCATGATTCTGAGTCTGGTTCCTTGGATCGTGTTATTGAAATATTTGGGACACCAGAAAAGACACATGTAGCGAACAGCTTGCTTCAAGCATTTATTGCAACTGGTGGTCAAAGCTAGCCCACACGCAATGCAGGCTAGGGTTATTATCACAAGACTAGTTTTGATGACTAGTAACCATGATGTATGATGGCTAGAAGGTATCAGAATGGTGCAGTAGAATGGTATTCAATTCCATTTTTCTTTATGTTGTATGGATCAATGTTTGAATAGTGTATGCAGTCCTTCCAGTTTTAAATCCGTTGCATAACAATTTTTTTTTAATACATCATTCTAATACATGCGATAGCCTCCATATCAACCTCCCCCATACATTGAATACTCCCTCCACCACATAACCCCTCCCCCAGTTAATAACTTTGATATATTATACATCATTATTTGTTTTCAAAGTCAAATAGAGTTTTCCACCAGAAGTACAATTTTTTACAATATATTGCCAGAAGTATTTTTTTTTTTTTACAGTACACAGATTTTACAATGCATTCAATCATATCTATTGTGGGAATAGTTGTCACTGGAAAGGAGAACTATCCTGAGTGGTCCTGGATGATAAAACACACCCTAATTTTCAATGAGTTGTGGAAAGGAGTATGTGTTGAAGAGGGAGACAAAGAGCCAGAACAACCTACCTTAGACAAGGAGTTCGCTATTTGGGAAAATAAGAACAGCAAAGCCTATGCATTAATTGCAACATATGTATGTGAAGAGGTGAGCCTCCATACTTCACCATTTTCAACTACTTTCGAAGCCTTACAAAAGCTGAAAGAACTCTATGATTCACATTCTGCACTTGAAGTTGTTCAACTCATGATTAAACTCTTCACTCTTGAATTACAAAATAATGATCCTCTTTCTCTTGCATCCGAAGTAAAATCTATAATGCATGATATCAAAGCCACTAAGGTTGAGTTAGATATTCCTCTTATCACTTTCCTCAAGGCACTTTACCCTACTTACTCCAATTATCTTGAGAAATTGCAAGCAAATGGAAATCTCAAAGATATTACCTTTGACACTCTTGTGAAAAAATTTGCTGAAAGAGAGAAAGATTTTGGAAAGAAGACAACCCTTGAATCTTCTGAAGAGGCTGTGTGTCTTGCTCATAAAGAAAATAATCTTGCCCAAGATTCTTCTGGAGGAAGAGTTGGTTAAAGAGGAAGAGGAAAATATTCCAGAGGTAGGGGGCACAGACACTCTCAAGGAGAAAAGGTAAATTTGTGTTGCATACGCTACAAAAGAAATGGATCAGATGATGCCTCCACATGCAAGTTACCTAGGGACAAAATTGAGCAGTAATGAAACCAACCCAAAGGTAAAACTAATGACACAAACAAAGGTAACGCACCTGAATCCACTCATTATGTTGTGGCACAATGTATTATTGGAGTAAATGAAGACTTATTTAATGCTTCACTTGCTTCTTGCAAAAATGATTGATTGCTTGATTCAGGAGAAACTTACCACATGACTGATAGAAAAGATTTTTTTGAATAATTTACTAAAAATGTTGATGGATTAGTATACTTTGTAGACCAATCAAAACTCAAGTCATCAAGGGTTGGCACAATCAGGCTCAAATTGCCTGGTCTTCTAGGCTTTCTTCTGCATCATGTTCTATATCTCCCACAACTGAGGAGAAATTTGTTGTCCTTGGTCCACATCCACCAGCAAGGTCACTCCATTCATATGTTTGATGGCAAGCTTGAGGTGAGAAAATAATTTGACCACTCACTTGTCATGAGGGGGATAGAAGAAGAAAGGCTTGTCAAGCTGAAGGGTAGCTCTGCTTGTGCACAACATTTCTCATACAACTCTCATTATAAATAAGGTACACTTCCATCATGTTTATTATGGCATGCTATATTTGGACATTTGAACCATTACAACCTCTGTTGTTTGAAGAAAAATGGTGTTGCTGGTTTTCCTACAATTCCTAGGAAACTTAAGCAATGTGATGCTTGTATTGTAGGAAAGCATAGAAAACGGCCTTTTCATGATTCACATTCAAGAGCACATAGAAAACTTGAACTCATTCATTCTGATTTATGTGGTCCAATGCCTATTCCTTCTACAAATGGAAATAAATATATGATGACATTTATTAATGACTACACCAAAATGTGTTGGGTTTATTTATTGAAGAACAAATCTGATGCTTTTCAAACATTCAAGAACTTTCTTACATGCATTGAAAATGATGCACAATCTCATATTGGCTCTATTCACATTGATAATGGAAAAGAATATAATTCAAATGAATTTGAAAACTATATTCACCAACATGGGATCAAACATCAAACAAATGTGTCTTATAATCCCTAACAGAATGGTGTAGCTGAAAAAATGAATAGGACAATCTTAAATATGGTGCTATCCATGATGTTTTTCAAAAATGTAAAATTGATGTTTTGGGCTGATGCAGTTCTATGTGCTATATATGTAAAGAATAGATGTCCATGTAATGCTATCAGAAACAAGACTCCCTATGAAATGTGGTATGGCCACATTCCATCTGTAAAGCATCTCAGGGTCTTTGGTTCCACCTGTTATGCCTTGATACCAAAGGTACATAGAAACAAACTTGGTGCAAGAAGCTGCAAGTGTATCTTCCTGGGGTATTCAAACACCTCCAAAGCATACCGTCTCTATGATGAAGTCAATAAAAAGTTTGTTGTATCTAGAGATGTAATCTTTCTTGAAACATCCAAAGATCATAATGTTGTTGAGCAACAACTTGATTGCTTGGATAGATTCACTAATGAAAAATCTTTTCAAGAATTTGATAATCAGATTCCACATCTTGAAGGGGGGATTCCTATACTAGATCAACCTGTGGAATTTTATTCTGAAGCACTCTCTCCCCTGCATGAAACTCCAACAACGGATGATACTTTAAGTGATGTGATTGATAGAATTGGGAGACTCAATCTTGATTCAATCCCAACTCAATCAACGGAGCAGCCTAGACCATCTAAGAAAGGTCCCCCAAAGTGGCTAACAAAGACGCTTGAAAGTGTTCATCTTGATGAGATTGGAAACACAGGAACTAGAAATTCAAATCGGAAAAATGGAGGTGATGTAGATGACTCTGATTCACCTATTGATATGGATGTTTCTTATGATTGTGAATTGAATTTGTCCACATATTTCAAACCAACTTCCTTCAAAGAAGCTACTTCTCATGATCAATGGAATGAAGTGACGCAAAAGGAGTATGATGCTCTGATAAAGAATGGCACTTGGAAACTAGTTGATCCTCCATTAGGAACCAAACCAATTGACTGCAAGTGGGTCTACAAGAACAAGTATAAAGTTGATGGCTCACTTGACAAGTAGAAAGCCAGGCTTGTGGCAAAAGCTTTTGCACAGAAGGAAGGGGTCAATTATGACAACAAAATGGGCTACCATCGAGACACACTTTGCCCTAGTAGCTCAGAATGGTTGGAAAGTCCATCAAATGGATGTAAAAACTGCTTTCTTGAATGAAGATCTAAAAGAAAATGTTTTTAGATCCAATGGACCTAGTTGTTTCTCATCTTCTTCATCATACTTGAAGACCAATTGAAACTGAGTATATTCTCAATTTCTCTGTGGTTAAAACTTTTGTTGACATATCTGCAAGATTCTGGCTAGTGTGTATCTTTTCTAGCTTCAACTGTCCATCTTCCAATGCTGACCGTATGAAATGATACTTGAGCTGCATATGCTTAGTCTTGGAATGAAATGCAGAGTTCTTTGCAAGATGTATGGCACTCTGGCTATCATTGTATAACCTGCCCAACTCCAGCTTTTTACCCAATTCATCCAGAAAACTTTGTAACCAAATCATTTCTTTACTAGCCTCTCTAGCAGCAACATACTCTTCTTCTGTTGTTGAAAGTGCAACAACACTTTGGATTTTTGAAACCCAACTAACAGTTGTTCCACCTAGAGTAAATACATATCTTGTAGTGCTCCTCCTATTATCTTTGTCACCTGCCATATATGCATCAGCATATCCCTATAGAGCAATGTTTGAACCACCAAATCATAATGCTTGATTTGTGGTACCTCTCAAATACCTAAGAATCCACTTCACTGCCATCCAATGTTCTTTTCCTGGATTGTTCATGTACCTTCTTACAACTCCCACTGCATGTGCAATATCAGGCCTTGTGCAGACCATTGCATATATTAAGCTTCCAACTACTGATGCATATGGAACTTTAGACATATGAGCCATTTATTCCTGAGTCTTGGGACATGCCTTCTTACTTAATTCGAAATGGATAGCCAAAGGCATACCAACTGGTTTTCCATTCTGAATATTAAACCTTTTCAACACCTTTTCTATGTACTCACTTTGAGACAATTTTAATTTTCGATTCTTCCTGTCTCTAGTTATTCTCATACCAAGGATTTGTTTTGCAGCACCCAAATCCTTCATTGCAAATGATTTTGCCAATTTTCTTTTGAGCACATTTAGCTCCTGCATGTTAGAACCTACAACAAGAATGTCATCTACATACAATAAAAATATAATATAGCTGCCATCATTTTTCCTTTTGAGATAAACATAATGATCAAAGTCACACCTAGTGTTCAGATATAAACCTGTCAAATTTTAGATACCACTGCCTTGGACCCTGTTTTAGGCCATATAAGCTCTTCTTCAACATGCACACTAGTTTCTCCTTCCCTTTTACCTCATATCCTTATGGATGTTGCATATATATCTCTTCCTCCAAATCCCCATGGAGAAAGGTTGTCTTTACATCTAACTGCTCAAGATGTAAATCTTCAGCAGCTACTAGACTTAGAATAGTTTTGATTGAAGTCATTTTCACAAGAGGAGAAAATATCTCATCGAATTCTATACCCTTTTTCTGTGCAAATCCTTTCACTACAAGTCTAGCTTTATACCTTTTTCTACCTCCATCTTCTTCCTTCAACTTGTAAACCCACTTATTCTGCAATGTTATTTTACCTGCAAGCAACCTGACTAAGTCCCAAGTCTGGTTATGTGCTAAGGAGTCCATCTCTTCTCTCATGGCTTGCTCCCACTTCTTCCTGGTTTCTACCTGCACTGTTTCTTCATAACATTCTGGTTCACTAGAATCAGTCAACAATACATAATATAATGAAGGAAAATATCATTCAAGGGGTCTACTTATCCTGGTAGATCTTCTAACACCACTTTTAGGTGTTTGAAGTGCTTGTTGTTGTTGTGGTTGTTGTTCTAGTTGTTGATCATTATGATTTTCAGGCACCATCACTTTTTCTGTGATCTTGTCAAGCATTGTGTATTCTCTATTTTCTCTTTCCTATTTCTTTTCCTGCAGCTGATCCTTATACAAAACCCTTTCATTGAATATTACATCTCTACTCCTAATGATTTTGTGATTTTGATAATCATATAAGCAATAACCAAAATCATTAACACCATATCCAATAAAGTTACATTTCTTTGATTTTGCCTCAAGTTTTGTTCTATTTTCTTTATTAATGTGGACAAACGCTTCACAACCAAAAGTCTTTAAAAATGAGTAGTTTACCTTTTAACCTGTCCATGCCTCCTTTGGAATATCAACATCCAATGAACTTGAAGGCCCTCTATTTATTAGATAAACAACAGTATCTACAACATCTACCCAAAATTGTAAAGGCAATCCTGCATGCAATCTCATGCACCTTGCACGCTCCATGATTGTCCTGTTCATCCTTTCTAACACACCATTTTCTTGTGGTGTTCCTGGAACTGTCTTCTCTCTACAAATTCCATTCTCTGAACATTTCCTATCAAACTCTTTGCTGCAATATTAACCTCCATTATCTAATCTGAGACACTTCAACCTTTTCCCTGTCCCATTTTCAACCAAAGCTTTCCATTTCTTGAAAGTATCAAATACATCAGATTTATTTTGAATACAATAAATCTAGACTTTTCTAGTTGCATCATCAATAAAAGTAACATAATAACGAGAGCCACCGAGAGATGATACCTGAGCAGGTCCCCATACATCTGTATGCACAAGATGTAACTTATCGCTCTTCTTTTCTTTCAAACTTTGAGAAATCTAACTCTCTTTTGTTTTCCATAAATTCAATTCTCGCAAAAGTCCAAATCAACATTCTTCAATCCCGACAACAAATTCCTTCAGCAAAGAATCTTCATCCCCTTCTCATAGTGTGTTCGAGCCTATGATGCCATAATGTTGCATCTACTCCTTTGGAAGTTAAAGCATTAACAGAGTTAGAAATACCATTGCATAAATACAATGTACCAACCTTTTTGCCTTTTGCTATTACCAGGGCTCCTTTGGTGACCTTCCAAGCTTTATCTGTCAAAGTTGTCACACAACCTTCACCGCCTAACTGCCGTGTTGAAATCAGATTTTTCTTCAGATTTGTACCATGCCTTACCTCCTTTAGTAGCCATTGGTTTCCGTTCTACTATTTTACATGAAACTTACCCATTCCAACAATTTTATAGGGTTTATCATCACCCAAATGGACTTGTCTAAAATCTCCTTGAACATAGTCATGAAAATATTTCTTATCAAGTGTGACATGGAATGAGGCCCCTGAATCTACGACCCAGGAATCAATAATATTTTCGAAAGAAAGAATCAAAACATCTTGTAACACCTCACCTATCACAATTGCTTCATGATTGTTTTCTTGCTGTGCATCTCCTTCTTTTCCCTTCCGATATCTACAATTTTTCTTTAGGTGTCCTTTCTTTCCGCATTTCTAGCACACTATCCCCGATCTAGACTTGGATCTGCCTTTCCTTGATTTACTACGATATCATGAACTCTTTCCTCTTTCCATTTTTCTTCCCCTAGACTCTGCACTTAAAGCATTACCCGATGTCTCACCAAAGCTTTTCCATCACATTTCCTCACTAAGGATAGCACTGAAAACATCATCAAACTTTAAAGTACTAGATCTAGAAACAGAGTTAGTAATGGCCATTACTAAACCGTTCCAACTTTCTGGCAATGAGCACAAGAATAACAGAGCTCTAACTTAATCATCAAAGTTTACCCCTATAGAACTTAACTGACTTGTGACTGTATTAAAATCATTTAAATGATCAACAAAAGATCCACCCTCCACCATCTTCATATTAAATAAATGCTTCATATGAGATACCTTATTTGACACCAAGGGTTTTTCATATAGTTTGGCTAATGCTGATGCTAAACCCTATGTTGTCATTTCCTTTGAAATATTAAATGCTACCGACACTGCTAGGCATAGCTGTATTGGTCCAAGTGCCTTTCTGTCGAGAATATCTGATTCTGTGTCTATCATACTCGTTGGCTTCATTGTCTTTCCGCTCAATGGTAGGCACATATCTCTCTGATACAAATAATCTTCCATCTGCATCTTCCACAGTTGGTAGTTTTGGCCGTTAAATTTTTCAACCCTAAACCTACTATACTCCGCCATTACTCCCACTCGAACCAGGAATCCTTCTCTCCTGCAAGTTTATCAGCCAAATAAACCTTCGGCTCTGATACCAGTTGTTAGAAAATTATATATTACGGAGCAATGGAACACATAAAACATTGCAGAAATATAAACACAGAAAATGCATAAAACAAGAGAGACACAGATATACATGGTTCACCTAGTTTGGGCTACATCCACGGAGAAACAGTCAGTCCCTTCTTTTATTATATTATCTAGCAAACTGAAGAGATACAACCTACAACAGATCCATTGTAACACCCTCTTTGCTCTCAATCTCCTCTCTCTTCCTCACTCAGAATACAAATCTACATAGATGCAATACAATTCCCTCATATATAGTGAGGGGTTGCCTTCTAGGAAAAAAAACCTAAATTAAACATAATTTCTATCTTCATATCATCAACCTAATGAACGGCCGAGATTGACTATAAATTACTAGACTTTTACAAGGCAATTTTACATCTATTTTTAGTTTCGGGGGCGCTACCCTCGAACCCCCCGGGGGCACTGCTGGCCCTCGGATCCCCTAGCTAGGGGGGATTTACCCCCTTGTTACACAAAAATATCGTGACCTTGATTATTTGTAGTCGGTATGGGTCTATCACCACCTATGCCAACTTCCTAAGCAAGTCTCAGACCTCAGCTCTTCAAAACAAGCTTTAGAAATGAGAGAAAGACATCAAAAAGCAATGTAACTCTGGTTCCGCACTTTCTCTCACTTTTTCCTGTAGGCCCGCACCTTTTGTTCAGGATAGCTACGTACTTATACACTCTGTATGTAAAGGGGAGGGTGCGTACCCCTGTGAAAGTCAAAAGGTGAAATTTTTATCTTAAAAAACTCACTTTGGGTTAATTCTAGAGTTTTCTAGAAGGATTTGTTACGTGGATTGTTTGCTCCAAGTGGTTCATTCATCCCATAAGAGGAGGAACTAATCCGTTGTTAGGAGGAGCTATCCCCTTCAAGGAGGATTCTATCCCTTTAAAGGAGGACCGGGTAACTGATCTCCATTGCACTATAAATTGAGGCATTGGGTCAGTAGCTTGAGAGGTTAAAAAGCTGAACTTTTGAGGGTAAATGCTAGTGAAATCAAGACTTCCTATTTGAGCTTTAGAGGAGAGATCACATACCTTTTTGGCTTCATTGGGGAGTGAGTGAAGCTTGTCAAAGTAGAGGAGACTTCTTGTTGGACCCTGG
>APFE031224071.1:13332-33882 GCA_000404065.3 Pinus taeda
TGGGAGGAGATTGTACAGTGTCAAGGCAAAGGTTGTAAAGTTCTTCTCCTTTTGAATTAATACAATCAAGCTCATTTTCTCAACAAGTATTTCATGTTATTTGTTTCATGGACTCCTTGACTTTCATGTTAAATATGTTTTATAATACTGGTTATTCAGGTGCTATTTAATCATTTTCCTTGTTTTTGTTTGCAGGTTTGTGACAAAAGAACTTACTTGGATCGAAGGAGAAAAGGCATCCCCAAACTTGCGTTGGACATGAGGTAGGCCTTATACACATTTGTTTGCCATTATTTATAAAGCACATTTAGAGAAAGATAGTGTCTGGTTGGTTTGTTTGTCATTAGGTTTTCATTAGATTCTAGGGAGGTCTATCTTGTCTACAAGATCGACTCATTCCACGTGACACCCCCCGCACCCCCCTGCATCGAGGGGTGTATAGTCTTCTTGGGGTATACATCTAGTTGAAACCTTTGAATATAGAAGATAATCAGGCTCCCTAAAGAGAGGAACTAAAGAAAGGTTTTGAAATGACTGATTTGAGCTATTTTCATTACTATCTTGGTATTGAAGTAACTCAACATCCGTAATCCATATGCTTTTCTCAAAAGAAGTACGTTGGAGATTTTTTGAACAGGTTTGGCATGAGAGAATGCAATCCTCTTACTACTCTAATGGAACAAAACATAAAGCTCACATACATTGAAGGAAAAGAATTTGAGGATGTAACAAAATATAGACAGCTTGTAGGAAGACTCAACTACCTAACTACTACCAGACCAAACATTTCATTTATTGTCGGAATCCTCTCTAGGTTTATGCAAAAGACTTGGAAGGGACATTGGTCTGCTACAAAAAGAGTTCTAAGGTACTTTAAGGAAACTCAAGACTTTGGAATCAAACATACATAGGTGGACGACTTCAGCTTGATTGAGTACTCTAATTCAAACTTCGATGGAGACAAAGAAACTGGGGTATCTACTTCAAGTTATGCTATGAGTCTTGGATCAGGATTTGTCTCCTGGAGATCACGCAAACAATGAGTTCTAGCAGATTCCACAACAGAGGCAAAATATGCGGGAGCAGTCGAGGCAACAAAAGAAATTGTGTGGCTCAGGAAAATTCTTGAAGATTTACAAGTGAAACAAGTACAATCGACACCACTCATGATTGACAATACCTCTGCAATAAAGTTGGCCAAGAACCCAAAGTTCCATGATTAAACGAAGCACATTAATACTAAATATCATCTGATTCGACATCATGTTGAGGCCAAAACAATCCATCTCCGCCATTGTTCCACTAATGAGAAAATTGCAGACATATTCACCAAAGCGCTTGGAAGAGAAAATCTTGAAAGATTCAGAACGATGCTTAGACTCACCAACATCCCTTATATTAAGGGGGGGAATGTTGACACCTAATCATCAAGATTGGGTGAATAACTGAAATTAATGTAAATAAATAATAGAAAATATGAATATTCATGGGGAGATGAAATGAACAGTCTCTCCCTCATGTTTATAATAAAGACCAACCTGAATGAATATCAATGAATTGTTTTGAGGAGTTACCTCCTGGTCTGACATCTTCACTGGGTCAGAATCCACATTGACCTCAGTAGGATGCAAAAAAAAAAACAAGGAGGAAAAAATGACAAACATCAGAATCCATTTTCGATGGGAATCACCAACCTATTCAGAATAAAACCATCAAGAGTTAAACATTGAAATAGGGTGCATCTGTGGTTCAGAGTTGTCAATCTAGAGTATACCTGGAACAAAACCAAAATACCCATATTAGCAGAAAATTTGAAGCACAAGGAAAAAAAAGGAACCAGTTTAGCTATTTACCCTAGAAATCCTGTCTTAAGGGAGAAACCATTAGGAAAAGGGGATTACCTGTGGAATCATTTAAGTTAAATTTTCTCCTCAAACCTGCATGGGGAAAATGATAAAAGAGAGATAGAATGATAGGGAAAATAAACAAAAATGAAAAGACCAAAAGAGGATGTTCGCATTGCCTAGGAAATCACTCACTTAGGAATGAAGAAACACCCCTTTCATTGTGAGGTGCGAGGGAGAGGAAGTATATGTACACCTCTGTCAATACAAGAAAAAGGAAAACTAAAACGAAGTCAACCAGAGATAGAGGTAACTGATACAAAACAAAAAAAATAATATAGATTTCATGGTAGAAGTTGAGAACTGCAGTATTATGTACTTCACTTGGGGTAATCACCACGGAGTTGTCACAAGACAAACCTTATCTCTGTTAAATGCCAATGGTAAATGGAGGAAGGTAGATGTTCACTCTCTCAATAGAAAATGGTGTCAACACTGCAACTGGGAAATGAATCCCTTCCTTCCACTTCATCTCTATGGGCGCAAGAGGAAATGACAACCTCAACAAAAAAGATCATGTAAAAAATGTTAGGGTTGATAGGGATAATCTAAGTTGTAGATCGGCCATAACGGATCTAGAGTGTTGAACCCTCCTCGACCCACTCAACAGTTGGAAGGTGTGCCTAAGGAGCGGATGTACAACATGGTGTCTTGCTAAAGTGATATGTAGCATGGTAACCATGTGAAGATAGTTGGTTCCGTAAATATGAAATAAATACACTTAACTGTTATGCACCAAAAAATGCCAAGTGTCCCTACCATTATTCTAAGGAAAATAATGTAAGGTATAGTATTTTAAAGTGACAGTCATCAAGCATAAATCAAAATGTCATTACCAGGTTAAACAACATTAGTATACACCATCACATAACTAAGGTGATCATGCTTCATTTAATCAACTGATAATCATCTAGGCAAACCTCGAGAGTGGGGACATAGGATTGTGTATTAGAGTGATACTGCTATAGTTACCATAATAAGATAGATTTTACATGTAGTAATTAAACATAGGTATAATTTTTTATTTTTATTTTAGTGAAAATTACATTCATTAGAGCTACAACATTAAGTTAAACATACTCGTTTTGGGTGACTCGCCAGTTGCACACCTGTTAAGTTAAAAATGCCCGTTGGTGATATCTTTTTTTCAAATCTCTCGGACACTCACCAACTCAAAGCCCTAACATCCTCCCCCACTCTAAAAAGGTTGTCACCCTTGACAACACCATCTTACAAAACTCCATTGTCAAGACCAAATGTCACAAAATGGCACCAGCTCCAACATCAAATTCTCATGATACATGAACTCCCTACACCCCATCGTACGAACCTCCACCAAGTCCCATGACTCTATGTCTGCGTAAGACTCCTCAATCCATGGTCATTAGGCACAACTCATTGCAATGTAATGTCACAACTGTGGTCACAACTCACATCACGCTAATCCACCATGTATCGTCATAATCATGTGAACTATTGTTGCCACACTCCAACTCAACTCAAGCACATCCTACAAAAGAGACAAACAAGTCATCCAACAGTTATTCAATTTTTAAATTTAATTCACAAATACAATAGTTTACACAAGTCATGCAACCTCTTTAAGTGGCCTACAGACTCCTACTAAACTCATTGAATAGTTGTGCATCGTTCAACCAATCGTGCACTGATTCTTACACTTATTCACTGATCATGAACATTTTTTCAACCTACAATGCCTATGGCCTGATGACCTATAACAACCTCTTCCCGCAACACTCGATAGCCTTTAGTGGCCTCTGCTCATGCCCCTCGACATCCTATAGCAGCGTTTGCCCATGGTCTAACTCTGTGCACTGTTCAACGCACTTAGCGTTGTCCACCTGCATTATGACACTGTTCACCTACACTATGGTACTATTAACTCGACTCTGTAGAAACCCTGATTTTCATTTTTCCAACAAACTTCCCACGAACCTTCAGTGTGCCACCCAAACCTCACCCTTCCCATCTACTTTTTGTTTTGCTTGCCTTTCTTGAACGTGTCCTCTGAACTTCTGTTTATTGGTTGTTTTTCTCCAATGAATGACCTCCATGCTAATATATACACTTCCCATCTCTGTTAGTTTTCCAAGGGTCATGTCCTTTGGTTTTTACTTGGGTTAGCTCGCCCATACACATGCCCAGCTAACCTGTGCACCATCAAATACTCATCCCTTCATATTTTTCCAAGTTTCGGGCCAACTTACATTCCATCAAGTGCACACCCTTGCTCGTCTACACGTGCCCTACTATCATACACCCTATTCCCCTGACTCTTTCACACACCCGGGTCACCTCCATCCGCATACCTGTGGTACGCCTCCATCTACACATCTGCAAGATGTAGCAATTGTCATGTTGCGCATGTGCCCACCTCACCCCATCACATGTTTTTAGTTAAATGCGCCTGGGTGACTCACCCCTCAATTATGTGTGCATGCCACCGACTCACCCTCCACATCCGTTCGGTTAAATGCACTCGTTCGCCAAGTTTAATTCTTCGAATCTCCATGAGTTGGTGGGCCTTCTCAGGTGCTTGTCAACGCGAGGCCCCAAAATCCTCCCCAACTCTAAAAATGTTGTTGTCCTCAACAACACCATCCAAGAAAACTCCATTTCCAAGACCATCATGTCAACAACCAAATGGTTGTTCCCATGACATGCTCCATGCCCATATGCCATTATGACTCCACTAGAACATCATATGTTGGATCCCCTCGTGTTGGTGACTAGTTGGGTAGCTAATCCAACCATAACATCTCTTCCACAAGAACTCATTCATCTAACATCCCCATGAATATGATTGAATCCTACAATTAATCACATCTATCTCACCTCATAGCCTAATCATACTCCTAAGGGGTCTCGTTTCTTTGAGCTTATGACAATGAATCTTATTCCCATGCTAAGTCTAGAAAGAGGGTGGAGATGGGAAGGTTGAAGGCCTTCCATCCTCCTTCTCTAACATCTCAATCCATGTGTTAACATCCTCCTCCTCCAACCTCTACATGTATTCTTCCAGACTTTCTTCCTGATGAGTGTCTGGTCTCACATCTTTGTTATCCTCCATTGCCACTAGTATGCCTGTCAAATCCATGACGCTATTAGACAATGCTTGCATAGTCTCTGTTTTCTCTATTATCTTTTCCTCTGCACTACTCAACCTCTCATAGAGCTTCTCATCTCGCTTGATGCATTCCACATGCATATTTTTTAACTTACATCCACCCATGATGGAAACCATGATAGGAAAACCCATTGGTTCATCCTCCCACCCATCATAAATGCATATCTTATTTAAATGTGGCACCATAATAGCTTCATGTTGTTTCATGAATTATATACCCAAAAATACTTCATAATCATCCATCCAAACAATTGTGAAGTCAAATTTTCCTAGCCATTCACTTTCCTTCACCTCCACATTCTCTGCAACATCATTGACTTGGTCTGCTGGAGTGTTCATTACTTTGAGAGGAGCCTAAGCTGGTGCAAACTTAAACAAACTTTTCTTGTTGCTACTTCTCTCATGAAGTTATGGGATGCACTAGTGTCCATCATGGTGAGCAATGTGCCTTTCTGAATCTTCATATCAACGTGTTACAACTTGTTCCTCTCAAGATCACACTTTAGGACAACCTTCATTGTTGTTGCAACACCCAATATCTGCATCATCCCAACCATTGGTTCCTCCTTCTTCTTCACCTCTGATCGTGTGATTGTCACAATAGATACGCAATATTTAGTCTTGAAGGACAATTATTCACTGTATGGTAACCCTCACATAGCTAGCACTTCAAATGTTTCTTTTCTTTCGGTTTACTAATAGCCTTCGCATCATTATCCTTTGAATATTTCTCCTTTGGTTTATTGGACTTATTATTCTTCTCGTCAATCCCTTCATTATAGTAGTACACCAGCCCATCAACTACTACAAATTCCTCCTCAAGAGTTTGTATTTTCTATTACCTCACCTCATTGTGTGCCCAAGGTTTCAATCCAATGATGAAGATGAGCACCTTGTCCTTCTCTACCATGTCAGCTAGCTCCAAGACCACACTTCCAAGTTTTCACCAATATTCCTATATACTCCCCTTTTTCTTAATATACTTAATCTTCGTTTGTGTGACCCACGTCTCATCCTATGGGCTTAATTGAGCGAGGAGTGGTCTTTTCAACTCTCCCCAAGTTGAAATGTCCTCGACATCGCCATGTGCAACTTGATCCACTCCCCACCTCCACCACATCTTGGCATCTTTCTTAGTAAAATCTGGAGAGCATGTATTGCTGTAGGGGCTAGATATCCCTGGATCAGACTATGGATGCATAGTAAATCTTTAGAGACTAGGAAGCACTCAAATTCCTCATGGTGTTGGCAGAGAACTATGGTGGCATCCACGTTGATTGGTGTTTTTTGATGTGTTCTATGAGTTCCACATTAATGCTTGGAATATGGCAAGGGGATGATTAGATCAAGAGAGACTTGGCTCAGCCAATCTATGTTCAGGTGGAATGTGTTAGTCCCATCTCTAGTTGGTACATTGCATTTATTAATGAGAAATTCACTCCCTTGATTTTCATGTGCAAACATACTGATGTATATACGGAATTTGATGGCTGATATGTTTAGGTTATTAATGTTCTTATTATGTTGGTTATATATATGGTTTTTGCTAGTATTTATGTATGGCTCTCATCATGTTTTTACTTGTTTATGAATGGATAATGTATATGTGTCCTAACAAATGGTAAGGCAATGAACAACACGAGGAAACAATGGTTCATGGTGATTCTCAAATATGTATGGGATCCCTATAATTAGTTCTGTTGTTTACACCTCTAGATTACGTATTGATGATATGTTTGATGAAATTATTGACATGGCTAATAGGGGTCTGGATATGGTCTTGTTCAGTTCATTACTTTCACATCATTTTTTACGTGTACTTTTACCAGTTTTAAGTGATCATCCAATTCTCGGAAATCTTCTAGGTTGTGGGCTTGAAAAGGTTTCTCAAATCTTGAAATGTTGACAAAATAGAGCATTAGCCTAGAGATTAATGCATTTGGCTAAGGGCTGGAGAGTGTTATAACTCACTTGGGTTGTGTCTGGGGAGAATTACTCTAGCCTAGGTTGGTCAAAACTTTATTAGGACCTAGGGGCGAGCTAACTAAAGTGATTTTTTGGTTCTTGTGGGTCTTGATATTGGTGTTGGATGTCTATGTGTTATATTTCTCTCAATTCCACTTCCTTAAGGTCACCTAGGAGGTCGAATCCCGTCATGGTAGCCTCTCGCCATATGTTTAACCCAGTTGGCTAATTACTTGGGTAGACACGGGAGGAGGGTGTTATAGAGTGGTATCATATCATGGTTCAACTCTTGGACTGGATGGGTGGTGTATGTTGGTTATGCATGCATGATAGTTGCATGTGTGTCTCTTAAACTTTCATATTATGTGCTTGCTTCATTTGCTTGATGCTTGACTATGGTTGTTGTATGGTTATCATGGAGAATTTGATATTGATTTTGTGGAATACATTTGTCATAAGTATGTGCTTGATTGTATATGGATTATATGTCACTTATATTTTGATCTTATGTCGCCTACTTACACCCTTGTATGTTACGTTACATTCTTGAATATTTTGATTACGTGTATTAGTCATGTAGGTTGATTACAAGATTTGATCGCTTATGCTCAACTACATGTGCTTATGCATATATGTAGTTGGTTTGGAATTTCTTATGCGTATTGCTGGTTACATGGGGTAATGTGTGAAATGGAGCAATGGTTGTTGGCATGGATGAGGTGATAGCATTCATTGTTGATATGGCCTTGTAGTGATAATTGAACCATAACTAGAGTGATGATTATGTGTTGATATATTTATTGCTTATGCCTAGATATAGTTATGTTTATGCTATATATGTATGATACTTATTTGGTGATCTTGCAGACAAGGTATTGTCCCCAAGCTATAGTAAGGTATGTCAGTTTATTGCGATTTGGTTTATCCGACATATTATGCATTGCAGGAAATATCAAATGGCTAGCGATATGGTTGACTACAAAGACTCTCCCTATGAATGCGAAGAGCAGTATGGTGTTGGGACCTCTTCCAATTTGGAAATTACACTGAGAATTTTGAATAAAGTGATAAGGAGTTTCAAGGAAGATAATGACAAGATCATAAAGGAACAAGAGAAACAAGTGGAGGTTAATGCTATGCTTCTTCAAATTTTGTCAATCTTGCAGAGACAAAGGGTGCTTTGGAGCAGCCATGGATAGGAGGATGGAACTAATGGGGCATATGGAAGTAGATCTCTTGGTAGATACATGTTGGATAGATAAGATATAGTGAGAGATGGCAGGTTATTAAACACGACAGTTAGGAGGGGTGATTATCAATGGTACTATTCTAGTTTTGGTTTTGATAGACATGATGATCATCATCCCCATCATCCTTATAGGAGGAATGGTACGGGATACTTTCCGGATGAAGTCAAGAAAGAAAAACCACCTACTTTTGATGGAGATGTGAAGAAGCTGGAATATGAAGAGGCTTGGATACTTGCAATGAACAAATTCTTTGAGTTGCATGAGTACATAGATAACATGAAGGCCAAGATATCTATCTTCATTTTGAAACGTAAAGCAGACATCTAGTTGGAATATGTTAAGTGGGTAAGAGACATCAGGGTAGATGACTTTAGCGGGTGGGAGTTCAAGAGGCTTTTCAAGAAGAAGTACTAGTTGAAGAGGTGCTATGACAAAAGTAAGGAAAAATAATTCTGTGAGCTACATATGGGATCAATGATAAATGAAGAGTACGCCACCAATTTTCTAGAGCTATTCAAGTATATACCATATCTTACTGATGAGAAGGCTAATGTTTGGATATTTTTGAATGGTTTTCCATTAGTATTTAGAGACATGATTGAGTATGTTTATCCTTGGTCACTTGAGGAAGTCTTTGGGAAATTGAAGCATTTCTATGATTAATCAAAGCATAAGAATGAATATTATCATGGATGGAAAGGAAAGGACAAAGGTAAAGGTAAATGGCAGTCTAAGAGGATAATGTATTCGCATGTAAATGAGAGAAAATGTGGCACTGCAAAATAAGTTTAATGTAGCCAGACATGGGCATGGGTCACAACAAAAAGAACAACAACATAGAGGTAAGGGCACTGGTCAGTTGAGGTGTTGGACATGTGGTGAGGAGCGCCTTAGGAGAGATTCTTCACAACATTAGGGTGGAAGACCTAAGATATATAGTGCACAGGAGGTGCAGACTATTGGGGATGCTGGTCAGAGTGTTCTAAGTATATATGCAGGAGTTGGAAACAGACAGACATAACATCAAAAATCTATCATTGAGATGGACGGTAAGCTTTGCGATCAAGTTATTTGTATTTTGGTTGACCTTGGATCTAATTATAGCTATGCTAGTCCTGACTTGGTGGATAAGTGCGGTTTGAATAAGGAATTGCATGCAGAATATTGGCTAGAAGAATAAGGAATTGCATGCAGAATATCAGGATACCATTAGGCATGCATTAAACAGGAGGATATTTACAATACTCCATTCAGGACCATGTATGGGCATTATGAATTTGTTGTTCTTCCATTTGGATTGACCAATGTTCCATATAAATTAATGTGTTTGATGAATAGTGTGATGCATCCATATCTGTATAAGTTTATTATTGTGTTCATTGATGATATACATGTATATTCTAAAAATGAGGAAGAGCATGCCCAACATCTAGCATTGGTGTTGAGGTTGTTGAGAGAGAATCAATTGTATGCTAACCTCTACAAGTGTATCTTCTTTCATAGTGAGGCACACTACTTGGGACATGTTGTCTCCAAGGAGGGAATTATAGTAGATCCATGAAGATAAGGGCTAGAATTGAGTGTGTAGCTCCTAAAACTGTAGATGAGGTGAGATCTTTCATGGGTTTGGTAGGTTATTATAGGAGGTTCATCAGGAACTTCTCACAGATTGCTTATCCTATTACATCATTTCAAAGGAAAGGTAATAAGTCTGAATGGATATAGGAGTGTGAGGCTAGCTTTGAGCAGCTTAAGAAGTTGTTGACACATGCACCAGTGCTATAGATTGCAAATCTAGACAAAGATTTTGTCATATGCACAGATGCTTGCAAGAGAGGGCTTGGCGAAGTCCTTATGCAAGATGGATAGGTGGTATGTTATGAGTCCTAGAAACTAAATGAGCATGAGAAGAACTACTCAACACATGATCTTGAGTTAGCAGTGATCATACATGCATTGAAGATGTGGTGACACTATATTCCTGGCATGTGGTCTGTACTTATGAGTGATCACATTGGGTTGAGGTATTTATTTAACTAGCCAAATTTGAACGTGAGGGAGGCTAGATGGTTAGCCATGATCAGCGAGTTTCACTTTGATATCAGGTAAATCAAGGGAAAAGAGAAAGAAGTTGCATATGCTCTTAGTAGATGGGTATAGGTACATCACTTGGGAGATATGAGATCCCATGGGATGCACTTACATGATAGGATCTTGCAGGCAAGTCAGCAGGATGTCAAGTATATGGAGATTGTGCACAGCTTGCAGTAGGGTGTTGGTTCAAGTAAAAGTGTAGGTGCAAATATAGGTACATGTAGTTGTAGAGGTATAGGTTGAAGTACATGTACACGCATAGGTATAGCTACAGGTGTAGGTGCATAGGGTATGGATTATTGTCTCAGAGCAGATGGATTGGTGAGGTCCCGCGACAGGATATATGCGCCAGACAAGAGTGATATCAAGACGGTGAACTTGAGGGAGTTTCATGTGAAACCTTATTCAGGTCACCTAGGTTATCAGATGACATTGGAAATGATGAAGAGATTCCACTATTGGCTGAATTTGAAGAGGGATGTAGCAAATTTTGTGGCGAGGTGTTTTGACTATTAGTGAGTGAAAGTAGAGTGTAAACATCCAAGTGGACTGCTACAACCGATCATTATTCCAGAGTAGAAATGGGAGGTCGTTTCCATGGATTTCATTACAAGGTTGCTGAAGACAGTGAAACAGGATGATTCCATTATGGTCATTGTGGATAGGTTAACAAATGTTGCAAACTTCATTTGAGTGTAGTCTATGTACTCATTTGGGGATGTGGCATAGGTATTCATCAGAGATGTGATTAGACTGCATTGTGATCCAAAGAAGATTGTGTTAGATAGGGGTGCGAAGTTCACTTCCAAGTTTTGGAAGGAGTTATTTGTAGGTTTGGGCACAAAATTGGCCTTCAGCACAAATTATCATCCACAGATAGATGGATAGATAGAGAGGGTGAACCGAATATTGGAGGATATGTTGAGGATGTGTGTGATGCGTCAACAATGGAGGTGGGAATATTATGTCACCTTGGTATAATTCGCATACACCAATGACTATCATGAGTCATTGAGGATGAGTCCTTTTGATGAATTGCATGGGCAAAGTTGTAACACTCCTATCAGTTGGAGTGATCTGGCTAGCAAGGTATTAATTGGACCACATATGTTAGCAGGCATTGAACAAAAAATGTAGGTGATTAAGAAGAATCTAAGGGCAATGCATGATAGGGAGAAGATTTATGACGATAGGAATAGGTTGTTCAAGGAGTTCCAAGTTGGGGAATAGATGTCCTTCAGTATTAAATTAAAGAAGAACTCCTCTCGAATTGGCTCATGTGCCAAGCTGAAACCAAGGTTTTGTGGACCCTTCAATATCATTGAGAGGATCGGTCAAGTGGCCTATCAACCTACACTTCCTCCAAAAGTGAAATTCCACGATGTTTTCTATGTATATTTTCTTAAGAAATATTTTAAGGATGGTGATCATGTGATTGATTGGTCTATATTGCATGTGGAAATTGATGGAGAATTCGAGTTGGAGCCTCAATGTATATTTCAAAAAAAGGTGCTCATGCAACGGAACCAAGCAATTAAGCAATTTAAAGTTCAATGGAAGCACTTTGGACCCGATGAAGCTACATGAGAGATCACAGATTAGATGCAGGCCATGTATTCTTCCTTGTATGTCAGTTGAGGCAAAGTAGCTTTAATATGGTGGTTGGGCATATGCTTTATGGTGGTTTGGTACATGCTTAACGGTGTTTTTATACGTGCCTTATGGTTGTTTGGTATATTCTTTATTGTGGTTGATATATGCTTTGGTATATGATTTGACATATGTTTTTGGTATATATTTTTGGTAATGTTGCTCTATGTACACATGTATATGGATGTAAATACCGCTATGAGCTATGTTAAAAAGCTCCACCATGTGGTTTGGGTGTCATGTTTTTATGATTATGTTGTCATGTTATTATGCTATCATGTGGTTATGTTATCATGATGTTGTGATGTCATGTGGATTGTTACTGAACATGATGATCATTGTAGATACTATAACGAAATGTGTTATAAAGCTCTACTATGTGGTATGTTATCATGTTTTCATGATATTTTGTTTTGAGCAGATCTTTCATTATAAATACTGCATCAAGTTGTGTTATAAAGCTCCATGAGCAGTATGTATTCTTTCAACATCTTGCTGAAGCATATGTGTCATAGAACGCCGAGGATGGTATCCCCCAAGGGCGAGGTTTTTGTAACAACCCTGGTGCAAATCCCATGTAACAAAAGTTATTACAAGTTAAATTTTGGGCAAGACATCCTATGGGGTGTTCATTTGGTTGTTTATGGCTAAGGAAATTGACAAAGGCAATAACTAAGTCTTTGGAAAGGAAAAATGGCATTTTTGGCACATTTATTTATGAAAGTAATAGAAATTACGAGAAAAGCGAAGTGAAAGGTAAAGGATTGCATGTGAGGAGGGAAATGAAGGAAAATAATGGAAAATGAAGAAAATAGAGGCCTCATTTATAAAAAGGCTTCTAAGGACTAGTTGGTAACATTTTGCCAGTTGAGTTTTGGAGCTTTCTCATTACTTTTTCTCTCTCTTATACTCTTGGACACTTATATTTTCTTAGAGAACTTGAGCATTGGAGTAAGAAAGGAAAAGATGGCAAGAGGTGGCAAAGAACAAGCAAGGAAAGGTAGGTTCAAGCAGCCACAACAGGCTTCATTGCAGGTATCGACTTGCAAGTGTATTTTCCTTTCTATATTTAGAATGCATGTATTTATTTTCTACCATGCCATGGGTTGCCAGGTCTGACAATATTTTCAACCTAGCCTTTCCGTTTTCTGATAGCCTTGATGTGATGGGTTCTCTTATATGTTTTATGTCAGATGGTCGGATTAGATTCAAATTTGAGTCGGGTGGATCTCTGAATTGACAAAGACATGGTCTAACGGTCCCTAAACCAGATGAAGGATCATGAAGCCACTGGCCTAATAACCCCTGAACCGAACTATGGGTTCTGATAAAGACAAATTGTGTGCCTCGATGGGCTTAAGAGTCCTTGTCAGTGAATGTCAAGATATATGGTAAATACAAGAGATGGATTTTATCTTCATTGGATCTAGTTGTTCTAGGATGGAGTGCACAGTAAAGCCTAGAGAGTAGTCTCGGTGTAAGGCCTGGTGATCCGTGGATCAGATTGTGGATGCACAGTAAAGCTTGATAGACTAGGAGGCACTCAAATTACTCACGTTGTAGGTATAGAAATCTAATAGAATCCACACTGATTGGTGTTTTTTGATGTGTTCTATGAGTCCCACATTGATTCTTGGAATATAGCACCGGGGTGATTGGTTAAAAAGAGACTTGTCTTAGCCAATATATGGTCGGGTGGACCATGGTAGTCCCATCTCTGGTTGGTTCATTGCATTTATTAGTGAGAAATTCACACCCTTTATTTTCATGTGCAAATGTATTCATGCATATATGGATTTTGATTCTTGATATGTTTATGTATTTTTGTGCCTACTATGTTGGTTATATGTACATGTGTTGTGGCAGTATCTATGTATGGTTTTCAACATGTTTTTACTTGTCTATGAATGGATAACGTATCTATGTCCTAACAAATGGTAAGGCAATGAATGACATGAGGAAACAATGGTTCATGATGATTCTCAAATAAGTATGAGATCCCTACACTTACTTTTGTTATTTACACCTATAGATTAAATATTCATGATATGTTTGATGAAATGCCTAACATTGCTAGTAGGGGTCTAGATATGGCCTTCTTCAGTTCTTGCTTTGGCATCATTGTTTACCTATACTTTTACTAGTTTTAAGTTATCATCCAATTATGGGCAATGTTCTGGGTTATGGGCCTGAAAAGGTGGCTCAAATACTAGAGTGTGAAACAAACTAAGCATTAAAGTAGAGAGTAATGCGTTTGGATAAGGGAAGGAAAGTGTTATAAATCACTTGGGTTGTGTCTGGGAAGTGTTACCCTGGCCTAGGTTGGTCAAAAAATTAGTACGACCTAGGTCCAAGTTGTTTAAAGTGCTTGTTATGTAGCTATGGGTCCTAGGACTAGTGTTGGATGTCTGTGTTATAGTTTTGTTGATTCCACTTCCTTAAGGTAACCTAGGAGGTCAAATCCCATCATGGTAGCCTTTCGTCGCATGTTTACCTTGATTGGCTAGTTACTTGGGTAGATGTTGGAGGAGGGTGTTAGAGTAACTGACTCATCTACTTAAATTCTAGTAATTTGTAGTGAATGAAAAGAGTTCGACATAGTCTATAACATTCAAGACTCTAGTTCTACACAATCTAGAATAATCAAGACATGACTTCAACATAATCTAAAATAGTCACATGAGTTCTACATCATCTGGAACCATTTTTTTCTCCACTAACTCTAAGTTTCCTTGAAATTAGATATACCATCGCTCACCATTTTTTTCACGACATATGCTTAACCACCTCATGTGGATCCATTAACTCTGGCAATGCATATGTTTACGAACACCTACAAGTTTTTGTGTAATGACATATGTGATTCCAACAAGTGGTATCAGAACCAAAGGTCTCGAGTTCAAATCACAGCGTGGTCACGTTGGGTGGGATATTATTGGCAATTGGATAAACCAACACTCTTCATGTGTTTAACTGCCTCTCATGGATCCATTAGCTCTGGCGATGTGTTTGTTTGCTAACACCTAAAAGTTTTGGTGTAATGGAAATCATGATTCCAACAAGAATGAAGGTTCTTAGTTTGATTTTGCAGCTTGAGGAAAAAAATGATTGATGCACATTGGACTTTGTGTATTTTTTAGAAGGGAGTGCAAGGGCCTTACACCACAAGTGTCTAACAAAATTGGTTGTTTAATTTAAAGTCCAACCAATTTTCTTGGCATGGAGTCTTTTGATTTTTCCCACTACCTCATAAAAATAATTATGAGACAAGAAAGAAGTCCATTGAAAGGGCCTCCTATTAGATTCCATAGCAAGTGTTGTAATTTAGCTAATATTATATCAATATAATTTATAAAGAAGAAGCAATTAAGAGATACAAAGGTTAAATAAATGAAAACTATTTAGAAACTATATCTATTAAATCATAAAGTTACACATTAAATTAAATCATAACAAAATTATATATTAAAATCAATATTTGATTATATGTTAAAATAGATATCTGACAAATGTTGGTTGAATCTGTTGTACATTAGTCACTATTTAAGATTATTAGATTTCTATATTTTATCATATATATCTTATATATATATATTATATTTTATTATATAGAGAGGAGAAGAGAGGAGAAGGAGGGGAGAGAGGAGAGAGCAGAAGAGAGGAGAAGGAGAGATAATTCTCTATTTTATTAATAATTTTTTTTTGTTTGGGCGTCTTCGTAATTCATTTCATTTTTTAATATTTGGAATGATATTATAGAGCATTTTAATATTAATAATATAATCAACAAAAACAATATATAGAGAGAGTTTTTAGATATGGTTTTCTACTTGGAAATCATGTGTAAGCATATATTAATAGTTTAATGTGTGGATTGTGGAATCATAAATAAAATATTTTTATTCTTATGTTGTGCGATTTGATCATAAATTCAAATATTTTAATCTTCTGATATATACTATATATAATATTATATATATATATAATATATCTATATAGATATATATTATATATATATTATAAAAAAGTTTAATATATATTTTTATAAGAGACTAATTCTTATTATTATCATAATTGTTCTTTTATGGAGATTTATAATTGATTCATTTTTTTTAATATAAATGTTGACATGTACTTTAAAAATTATTTTATAATATTAAAACTAAATTATTACATAAATATAGAGAGGAGTATCCATATGTTTTTCTACTTTCCAATTTAACTTCGGGGGATGTATTAACATTTTGATATATATTATATATATAACCTTTTATTAGTGCTCAAAATAAACATACAAAACTACCCAGAGCCAAAAAGAATCAAATATTTCAATGTGATTTTTTTTTCTTCAGTTGTCATTTTAAATATTGGTTTGCATCTATTTGGAATCTACCTGGAGCGAGGAACCAAACATTTAGATAAAATAGCACACACTCAGATATATTCTATATTATCCATCAAGGAAATTACACACATATTTATACAAGCAAAAGTCTCAAGATAGGAATTCTATCTTAGACGTACAGTAGTGTGGTCGAGAGATTCTCTCAACCACACACTAAACTAGGAGAAACTAAATTCCTATTATGTAGGAACAAACTCCTCAAATGGAGAACTACAACCATAGACAAGTAGGAATTAATTATTTCTAATTCCCCCCCTTAATGACTACTTGTCATGATAGTCAAATCCACCGCCATCAGGCGAATTGCATGTACAGAACCTCCAAAACACAATCTGCCTCCCTCGGACAGATCCAGAACTTCTCCGATCTGCCTCCTCTCGCAAATCGTCAAATGAAGATGAGGATTCCTGCAGATGCTCTTGAAGGTGAACTGGCGTGATCTTTCCATAAAATTCCACACCAGTCTGGTATTTTGGCACAGTGGCGCTATTAATGGCCTAACAGACGCGCCAGTTGCGCATCCTGGCGCGAAAAGCATGCGAATTCCCTTCTACTCAGAAAATTAAAAAATCATTTGAGTCCGAGCCAGGTGTTCTGCAGTCCACCTACTCAATTGAGCACAAACCTCTCATGTACACCCAACAACAAAGGCACCTCAAGCCACAGACGCGATTCTGCCACAAAGGCAAGCTGGTCACAAAAGCACTTCAGCCACAAAGACTCTATAGAGGGTTTCTGGCTCACCACCAACCCTCACTTTACAGTGACAAAAGATGGTTTCAGGCTGACCATAAACCATTACAAAGTGGTTTTAAGATCACCACGAACTTTCAGATGCGTTTTAAAAAATCTTACCTTTCATTCCACATTTTGGAGTTTCTGGGTACATACAATGACCATTACAACAACTGGTCTTGCTTATAACATGCTAGCGAGTCTATTCCACAAACCACACTAACTCAAACAAACATCTATTTTTCTATCCACCATAAACGTTTTTGTTGTTGCTTTACCTCATCTGTTCATTGTTCACATCTTGGGCATCCTTGTCTATTCAAATAACTTCTTGGAACTCCATGGTTAACCTGTCATTCGTCAGGGTTGCAAATTCTAACAAAATGACTTCGCCTACATTGAGTTAGCTAGGCTCAATAAGGCTCAATAATATTTAAACATGATTCCAAGAAAATACAACTTAAACTCTTCAAATTCAATTTCTCTACCTCTGCCCAAAGATGATTATTTCCCAAACATAGTAGCAACTATTTAGAGTCTGGAACACTGCTCGCTCTACGAAATGCAAGATTTGTGCCTAGCTTCCATCGCCATCAAGGTAACTGCCATCGCTACCATGCCTTTGACATAGCCAAGTATCTTCCTTCACCATATACTTAGGAGTGGACTGTCGGCCATGCAATCTCCAAAATGGTAACACATAATTAGTTACTTCATTTCCTTCAAAGAAGCCAACACAATTTCACCATATAAATTTTTTAATGCCATCATGAAAGTAAGGATCAGTGGACCCATTATCGCACCCTCCAAGGTAGAGGAAAAGAGAGCCGTGCCCCCAATTATGCTAAGCCTAGTAAGATATGCATTTTGTCCATGTACATCATACTGGATCGCAGTAACTCCATAATCCATAATGCAGAGATGGATAATAGTCAACACAATGCTCTGAACATACCAACCCTCAACAACCAGTTGTACCGCAGCAGGAAAAGAAGAAACCCAAAAAGGTAATATAGGCAACAATGCACTTGTAAAAGCAAGCACAATGGACATGTACACAAAATGTATTTGAAAGAGTCTGAAAAAAAAACCATGTCACAGCCGCCTGAAAGATAGCAATTTTGGCAGTGGCCAACAACACACTACTCACGGCATGGTCGAGAACTTTTGCGCAACGGCTCCGCGTTGTATTCGAAATGGGCAACATATCCAACACATGATCCATCACTCCACCAGGTTCCAATGTAATAAGATAGTACAACACCCAAAAGAAAACCATAGACTGAGAGAAAAAGTTCAAAACCCCTACCGCACCAGATCCGTGCTTCCTGTCATAACCACAAATAGAGATGCAGATTTTCTATGCCTTCCCTATTCTCAAGGTCATCTGAAGCAGTGGCAAATTACTAGTCGGCTCGGCCTCGACCTAAATAAAAGAAAGTGGCCCAGGTCGAGACTGGACCCACAGGGGAACGGATTGAAAGCTTGCCACACAAATGCGATCTTCACCGAAGCACACTTCAATCTCCAGGTCTGCAGCAATGAAATTTTCCACAACAGCCACAAACCAATCCAACAAGCATGTAGATCGATCACTAGGTTACCTCAAACATGCAGATCTTCACCAAGCACTCAAATCTCCACAGATCTGCATAATTTGGATGCACAATTCATGCCTCTCCTCCATGCAATGAACAAAGCATGCAACACTCAGATCTCCTTGACCACACACACAGGCTCGTTGACCAACCACACAGTAAGTTCACATCAACGAACCATAACATCCATGCTCCAACCATGATCTGATCTCTTAGACTACACCAGGTCAAATAACAGTGGCTCACAGAGAGGAAGAGAGGCCACCAAATAAAATCCCACGGCGTTCGGAACACCTATCTCCTTCAAAGCCAGAACCTTATGCTCGTCTCACCAACTAGCCACACGACTGGGCACACGATGATCTGGATCCTCCTTCCATGATCACACATTGTTGTAGCTGATGATTGGTAGATTTTGGCATTGAATCGACCTCCGCACTGATTCAAGTTGCCACCAAGTGACTTCTCCGTGATCAATCCTGGGACATTTAAAATTTGCTATGAAAATGTCTTTCACAATCTTCAAGGACTTGAGCAGATAGGGGAATCATGGATATCTCCAAATCGGTGATCTCCAAATATCCAAGATCTCCAAATCGGTGATCTCCACGGCAAATCTCCTCCAATCAATACAGATGCCACAGCTCCACATAGGCCAAACTGTCATTGTTTCCAAGCTACCACCACTCGACCTCCGGCTGCATCACCAACTCGAAATCCACTAAACCGTCGGTTTGACCAAGCTGCACCGATTGTTGCCTCTATGAAACTGTGGCGCCCACAATCAAACCATTTTGGCTATATTAGCTGCATGATTCTTGATCTCATAGTCAACTCCCCACCACTCCTGCAACACTATAATCCTTGGGGCATCTTCTTTGCCCACCACATATGCATTGAATGTAGTATCGTCTCGTTGAATTTCAATTTTCTGAAACTCGGGAGCAGCAGAAGACGCCATTGCGCGTAATGGAGTGAGCGATGGACGACCGCTGGACTGTGAATGGAGAAGATTACGTTCAACTACAAAACTGAATGTAGAGGGTTTGGATAGCTTATTGGCAACGAAAGCCCATCTTTAGCATCGATGCAGAGGGCTTTTGCATCAGACCTCAGAAGCCCCTTGGCCATTAAGCCCAATGCCCCCATTCTTATTTCCAAAATCTGCAACTAGAGACGATCTTGCAATTTGAAAGAAGCCATGGTTTCTCACGTCATCATCCCCTCATTTAAATTACTCAACCAAAACGATACAAATTATGCGTGGATCGATAATCCACACACAGATTCTGTGCAGAAACACAGGCTTCTTTTGTGTCACGCCAGCTCTACTTGATGTATCCCAGCAGCCACACCATGATCGGTCCACCAAATTGGATCTTCTACCTTTGCGTAGTTTTGGGGTTGCTGACAAAATGATGCATAGTGGCCTATCACATGCACCACGACTACCAGTGCTCCAGCACCTCTGGTGACAGCAAATCATAGCCATCATTCGAAGACTCAGCCCTTCTAAGTGGCATCGTCCACCATCTCTCCAGACAACAATCGATTAAGCACAACCAATGTATAATACCTTGCCAGAAACGGCCTCGACGCTCAGGTCAGACACTGTGGCGCCTCTCAAGCTATTAGGCAATCGCTCACACAAAATTCAAGACACTGATCTCAGAAAATATCAACGCTCAATGCCCAAGAACGAATAGAGCAACTCCATAGACCTCTCCAAAATCAGCGCACCAGAACACCACCTAGCTCACCGGAACCCTGTTCGATGCTCGATGGACAAACTAAAAAAAAA
>APFE031224071.1:33902-47863 GCA_000404065.3 Pinus taeda
TCTTTTATTTCCTCAGCCCACGATGGGCCAAGCCCACGAGGGGCCAGCCCTCAGGGCTCTGATACCAAGATAAAATAGCACACACTCAGATATATTCTATATTTCCATCAAGGAAATTACACACATATTTATACAAGCAAAAGTCTCAAGATAGGAATTCTATCTTAGACGTACAGTAGTGTGGTTGAGAGATTCTCTCAACCACACACTAAACTAGGAGAAACTAAATTCCTATTATGTAGGAACAAACTCCTCAAATGGAGAATTACAACGATAGACAAGTAGGAATTAATTATTTCTAACTCATTTCAATGTGATTTTTTTTTTTAAGTTTTGGATTTAAATATTGTTTTGAAAACATCTAAAACTTCATTAGTGAGAAACGTAGTCTTAAATCCGTAAGGTAATAGCATCCAAGCTATTGGAATTGAATGCATCAATGGGCTAAAACCGGAAGTGCATGGGGACGATGAAGTTCTCATAACGGAGTACGCGTCAAGAAGTAAATTAAATTCGAAAAAGCAGACATAGATAATGAGAGTTGGGTTGTTCAAACGATCATCTGTTCAAACCAAGCTTTGTTGAAGCTGACGGCACCAAAAAAAATCAATTACGGCACTATTGAAGGTGCAAAATACAGAAATTGTCAAAAAGACACAAATCAAGACGATCGTCCCCAATAGTTAGGCTCTGTGGGTGCATGAGTTCATAAACAAACATAACGATGACCTATTCTCGGTAGAAGTAGTGGACAATCGACTAACAAAGGCATTGGTATTAGGCTCATAGGTGTCTTGATGTGCTCCAAAGGAGTTCCAAAAAGTTGACCTCCGTCGGTACATGGAAATAATGTCTCTCACATCTATGTTGTGTTTGGAATTGGTTTCATATATGAGGTAGTTGAGAGATTTTCTTAATTCTTACAAGTTGGATGTAAATTCAATTATATAATTGTATTGTAATTGAATGCAGATGTGTAATAGAGTTTTTTTGTTTTTATACAATCTGTGTAAACATATATGTTTTTTAGATTTCTTTCTTAGTATGAGAACTTATATGGACCTGACTCCCTCAAGAAAGGACCCAAAAACATTGGAAAGTCTTAAATGTCTAAGAATCCACTTTTGGAGATAAATAGGATAGTGTGTGAAAGTGCTTAGTTTTTGTCTGCATGAATGCCATGAGATCTCTCTGTGAGAGTGTATCAAGTTTGTGCCTATGTATTAAGTTTGTTGTGTGAGATGGAGATGCGTCTTTTCTTATCCTTCTGGTAATATCAGCCTTTACATTCTTTCTCTTGGAATGAAAGATCGTTCCAGATAGATTATACTTATTAACTCATACGGGGCACTTATAGGGCTTCTGTCAAACATTGTGCCCATGGATTCGAATCGATTTAACAAAAATCTCATCAAATCAATTTCTCTTGCCATAGAAGATGACAACAACATGCAACTAGGCACTGTGTCTAGTGGTTGTACCAGGTTCATTTTATGGCAGGCTATTGACAAAGAATGAAATTGAAAAGTGGAGCAGAGATTACTTTCCTCAATATCCTGAATGACTAAGTAGGTTACATTGTAAATATTAATAATAAATGATTGAAGTAAAACTCGACACCTATGGAGTAGAACACAAGTAAAACTAAACTGCTTATGACACTTAGCAGACAATAGGATTAAATGTAATGGAACCTAACCAACAAATAACTAAAAGTGCGATTAATATCTCAACATCCCCTCCTAATCTTAATTGTTACATGTAGTGACACTTACAATGCCTAGTTGTTCTCTTTGAAATTCAAATACATTCTTGCCCCATGGATTTGTGAAAATGTCCGCTACTTGATCTTTGGAACCACAAAAAGAAAGTACTATGTCCCTATCATTGGCAAGCTCCTAGATGAAATGAAAACGATTGTTAATGTGGTTTTTCTTTTTGTGAAATACATGATTTTTTGATAAAGAAATTGCTTAACTGTTATCACAGTAGATTGGAGTTGTCTCGTTTAGAATATTTGAAATATCTTTCAATAATCTTCTCAACCACACAGCTTAACAAGCTAATGAATTTGCTGCTACATATTTTGCCTCTACAGAAGATATTGAAATGATTGACTCTTTCTTGGATGCCCATGAAATCATATTGGTTCCAAGATGAAAAGCATACCCTGAGGTGCTTTTGCGATCATCTAAGCTCCTTGCATAATCACTGTCTATAT
Organism: Pinus taeda; assembly: GCA_000404065.3. Classification (NCBI taxonomy): domain Eukaryota; kingdom Viridiplantae; phylum Streptophyta; class Pinopsida; order Pinales; family Pinaceae; genus Pinus; species Pinus taeda. The sequence goes on from APFE031224071.1 coordinate 36,124, forward strand.
AACCTGAAAGTGAACAATTTTTAGAATGTGTATAAAAGAAACCATAATCTATTGTCTCATGAATATACCTTAAGATCCTTTTTCCAACCTTCCAATGAGAAATCTTATATGACAGCATAAACTTTTGCGATCATCTAAGTTCCTTGCATAATCATTGTCTGTATAACTTGAAAGTGAACAATTTTCAGAATGTGTATAAAACAAGCCATAATCTATTGTCTCACGAATATACCTTAAGCTCCTTTTTCCAACCTTCCAATGAGAAATCTTATGTGACTGCATAAACCTGGAGACAAAGCTTCTTGCAAACATAATATTAGGTCTAGTTGAAGTGAGATATAACAAGCTACCAACTAGACTTTTATACAGTATGGAATGAAGTGGTGGTGCTACATCTTCTTTGCTTAGTTTTGTGCCTTGAGCAATTGGTTTATCTACAGATTTGCAATTGGTCATTCTGAACTTTTTTATGATGCGAGTGGCATATTTTTTCTGATCGACAAAGATTCCATTAGTAGATTGGTGAATTTCAATGCCTAAGAAGTATTTCATGACTCCTAGATCTGTCATATCAAACTCTTTCTGCATTACTGTTTTGAAATCTTCTAACATCATATTTTCTATATAAAGAAGATCGTCTACATAAAGGCATACACTCAAAATTTTATCTTCATGCATTTTGGTATACAAATTTGGCTCATAGTTGCTTTTGAAAAAACCACTTTTGATGAGATAGGCGTCAATGCGACCATACCAAGATGTTGGAGCTTATTTCAAACCATACAAGGATTTATTCAACCTATATACCTTATGTTGTTGTCCTAGAACTTCAAAACTAAGATGATTCTCTACATAAACTTCTTCCTACAATACACCATTTAGGAAAGCAAATTTTACATCAAGCTAATAGACTTTCCATTTGTGTTGAGCTGCGGCGGACAAAATGGTTCTAACAGTGTGTAACCTTGCTACTGGAGCAAATGTTTCACCATAGTAGACACCAAAATATTGTGAGAATACTTTGGCAACCAACATTTCCTTATGATTATGAATTTCTCCTTCTTTCATTCAGCTTGGTCTTCTATACTCATTTTACACAAATTCTGGTTTTGTTTCATGGGAGATCATCTAATTCCTAAGTATGATTCTTCTCTATGGCACCAATTTCTTGGTTCATTGCTTCTACCCAATGATTTTCTTTAACTTCTTATTTGAAATGAGCTAGTTGAGATGAAAGAAATGCAAACATATTATGTTGGTCAAACTCATGCTCATGCTCATATATTTCTCTGACGCTTCTTGTTTTCTGATTGTCTTCTGAAGATGTTGAATCACTGGTGGATTCACTACTTGAATATGTACGATTTTTAGAATGGTATGGCTCTTCTTCAACCTGCAATCTTGGTGGTCGTGGTGGATAGAAAGATTGACTTGAAGCTTCATCAACATGATCAGACCAAGATTTATTTTCAAAAAATGGTACATCTCTTCTTAAAGTAAGCTTCTCTGTAACTGGATTATAAACTCTTTAGGCCTTTGACTGCTCACTATAGCCTATGAAAATACATCTTTCACTCTTATCATCAAGCTTCTTTCTTAGCTTCTTAGGAACATGGGAAAAAGCTACTGATCCAAAAATTCTATAGTGAGATACATTTACATTTTTACCATCCCATGCTTCTTGAGGTACTATATCTTGGAGAGTGGTTGTTGGAGATCTGTTGAGAACATACATTGTTGTCTAAACTGCTTTAGCCCAATAATTGTTTGACAAATTCTTCTCACAAAGCATACACCTGGCCATAGTCATGATTGACTGATTTTTCCTTTCTGCTACTCCATTATGCTGTGGAGTATATCTTGTTGTGTTTTGCATTCTGATTGCTTTTCGTTGAGAAAATTCTTTGAAGTGATTAGATTTGTATTCTCTTCCTCTATCGATTTTGAGTACTTTGAAAGGCTTTCCACTATGCCTTTCTTCTTCTGCTTTGAATTTTTTGAACCTTGAGAATGTAACTGATTTGTTTTCGAGGAAATACATGTATTCCTCCTATAATCATCAATGAATATCAGAAAATAAAAACTACCACCAATAGAATGTCTCTGCATTGGGCCACATATATTTGAATTGACAAGCTCTAAAGGCTCTTTTGCTCTAGAGGCAGATGTGTGAAAGTTGTCTCTTGTATGCTTGGACAGAACACCCATTTCACAATTACAATATTTCTCATTCATAGTAGGGATACGAATGACTATTGATTGTTTCTAAAGTTGACCTAGACTTTTGAATGGTACGTGGACATATCTAGAATGCCATAGTTGAGACTCATATATTCTTGACACATTGTGTACAAAAGAATGTGAAATATTTCGACTTCTAAGAGTAAAAGGAAACAACCTATTCTTGTTTTTTTCAACCTTAGCTATCAGTCTTCTGTTGAGCAGTTTGATATAGATATAACATGTGTTCCCTTGAAATATTACATCATAAACATGTTCCATCAAAGGTCCTACACCAATGAGGTTATGCTTCAAATTTGGAACATAATAAACATCAAGAATGTGTTTTTTCTGATTTTATGTAGTAAGAATAGGAACAATGCCTTTTCCTTAAGCTTTAATGCAAGAATGATCTCCAAGAGTAATTTTTGATGTTATGGAAGCTTCAAGATAAGAAAGCATATTTTTGTTTCTTGTCATATGATTACTGCAACCACTGTCCAGCAACCAGAGATCCTTGTTGTGAGTGTCTTCAGAAAGATTGCATGAAAGCAACATTGTTTCAGAGGATTCTGCTTCATTGTTGGAGAGAAGGACATTTCCTCTATGCTGATCTAACTACTTCTTTTTGCATTCATTTTCATAATGCCCAATTTTTTTGCAGTAATAACACTAAACATTATATTTTCTCCAAGGTATGCTTCTTTGAGTTTTATTTTGTGGAGGTCTCCACTGCTCTGCTGCACGATGATGTTCTAATCTACCTCTGGTTTAGCCTCTGCCTCGCTTGTTGCCACCTCCATATCCTCTACCTCTGTCATTGCCAAAAGAAAGTTGTGCTTTGAAAGCTTGTTCCATGGAATCTTCTGTCAAGTTGAATCTTGTTTCATGTGCTAGAAGCGAACTAGTCAATTGTTCGACTGAGAAAGTCGTAAGATCTTTGGATTCCATAATAGCTGTTACAACCATGTCATATTTCTTGGGCAGAATTCGAAGGACTTTCTGAAATTTTTTCTTATCTGAAATGGTTTCACCAATGAACTTGAATTGATTGACTATTCCCACAACTCTTCTCATGAACTGATCCACATTTTTTGTGTCAGTCATCTTTAGGGTTTCAAACTGTGATCTCAATGTCATTAATTTCATTGTCTTCACTGTATCATTACCTTGATACACAACTTTCACAATTTCCCAAGCTTCATGTGTTGTGGATGCACCTGTTATCTTGTCGAAAATAGAGTCATCGACTGAGTTTTGAGTCCAACATTTGGCTCTGGGTTTTTTCTTTTTGATTTCATTCAATGCATTCCTCTGATTATTAGTCATGGCCACCCATGCTTCTTGACTCAACTCTACATATGTAGTATGAAGTATATCCTAACACTCTTTGGCTTCCACGAACATCATCATTCTCAAAAACCAAAACTCATAATTTTTATTAAACAAAACTAGGGTCTCTGGCAAAGCACTAGAAGAAGCCATTTCTTTAAATGTAAAATATCTACCTTTTCTTTTAAATCACTTTTAAAAATCCTTTTCATTTCCATGTTTTTATGAACAAATTTAAAAAAAATTCCCTTTTACATTTACTTTCAAAATTTTTACAATTTTTTTTTAAATACAAACTCTATACGCCTCCTTTCCAAATTTTGTATTTTAAAAAAATAAAAAAAATAACAAACCCTTTCCTAAATAATCGCTTTTTCAAAAATACTTTTCAAAATAACGAATACCTCATATTCTCACGAGGGCATATCAATATAATAAGGTTTAGAATTTCTTTTTTAAATCCAAATTAGTACGTGAACGGATTTTGACAAAAAAAAAACCTTATGACGTCCTTAAACCATCGTTTTACTTTTTCTAACGCGACGGAAAGAATGGTTAGACAGCATGCTAAAGCCTTCGTCGAGAGTGAAGGCGAGTGTTGCAGCAGTAAACCACTATGCTCTTTTCTTGTGCATACACACACCTATGAAACGTTTGTCTCAACAAGTTTTACAAGTTTTATGCATCTTAGCTTATTTTCTCATTTGCTTCTGTCAAGGGTCTTACACAGGCTAAGCTTTAATACTATGACAAAGAATGAAACTGAAAAGTGGAGCAGAGATTTCTCTTCTCAATGTTATGAATGACTAAATAGATTACATGGTAAACATCAATAATAAATTACTGAAGTAAAGCTTGAAAAGTATAGAATAGAAGTCAAGTAAAACTAAACTGCTTATAACACCTGGTAGACAATAGAATTAAATATGATGACACCTAACTAACAATGATATTAATATCTCAACAACTAGTTATGTTACCTTGGAAATTGAAGTGGGAGTTGATTGGTCTGTCTGCATCACGACCTTCTACCGCTGTTGCTACCAAGATTGAGGACCTGTTCAATCCTGAAAACTATGCCGCTGTCATTTGTAACACCTGATTGATGTTCACAGAGGAATACATATCTCCAGAGATGTTGCGCTCACTGAAGCATGAATTTGTCGTGGACTGGCGGGTGTTCTGATTCTGCCTTCCACTCAAATTCCTCGTCATATGCGGCAGATTTGGAATGATTTCTGCAATATTTTCTTTCATGTTTTACCAAAGAATTCATCACAATTTTATTCCAGCTCACATCCAACGAGCACTGTCACGAGGTCCAAGGGTTACACAGATAGAATTTATTTAATACGTCTTTCTGGCAATGACCAGATTGTCCAAGCATTGAATAGATTGTAGCAAGTAATGGATCTCATCTATCTGCGTTTGTGATCACACGTCTGCTTGTGGCAGTTCGATCAGAAGACGTGACGGGGCCATTTAGAATGCCAGACGGCTGTGCAACTACAGTCTTTCAATGGGGCGGATGTCAAATCTTCGTGGAGCATATAAAAGCATGGTTCGTGGAATGAAATGTATTCGTTATGAAGTGCATATTAAGCCATACCTCCTCGACGTGACATCAAAATGCGTAGGGATGCTTATTAAGTCTTTGGATTTATTGTTTTAATGTAAGGGTGAAATATGTAAGCGTGTTTTGATCCATTCTGAAGTAGTCTCAGAAGCAGATCAGAACTTGACCCGTTGAACTTTTAATGGTGTTTTATGGGGTTTGTGTCCATACTGTGATGAGGAGATCTACATGTTTGAGAGAGTTTGTTTTGCACTTATATGTATTCAGAGGGTTTAGAATGTTTAGTTTATTATATTTATTTATAAATTAGAGGAGGAAGAACCAATTGATGAATAGAATAACATAATTAAGTCAGTGGTTGTGGAAGCCTCGTGAACATAACATTGATTTAATCATGATTACAGTCTGTTAGTCAAAATTCCTAGCTACATGTCACGATTGTATGTCGGTAAATAGGTCAATTTGTTTGATCTACTTTTGAGCACATTCAGTATCTAGAATTTCTTCCTAGCAAATTGTATGTCGGTAAATAGGTCAATTTGTTTGATCAACTTTTGAGCACATTTAGTATCTAGAATTTCTTCCTAGCAACTCACAGATAACTGAACGCGAAATATATGACAGATGATGGAAGGTCCATATGATGGTTCATTACTTGATTTCTCTTATTGCGAAAGCCTCGGCGAGCAAAGTTCATCAAAAATGGTCAGAGGTCATTATGTTTTAAACGAATGTCAAGTGACAACTCAAAGATGTGGTAGTAAAAAAAGAGTGGTGTTTGTGTGATTCTACAGTGGATGTGAGTGCTGATGAGTCAGCCAAATATCATTCTTATTATTGTAATGTGTGTTTTTCTATGTTTTTGTTGTAAGCATTAAGGGAAGGACTTGGAAATAATGCTTGCATGGCTTGCATGATCAAATTGGAATTGGTTTGAGATTTGTATGAAGTAGTTGATAGATTTTTTCAGCTCTTATCTCTAAAATTAGAGATATAATTTCAACTATATACTTGTATTGTAATAGAATGTAGATATGTAATAGATATGTGTTTTTTCTTTTTTAAATGTGCAAATATACTTCCCCTCTCAATTATTTCTTGGTCGAGCTAAGGCCCACGACAACATTGCGGCCTTTGAAGGAGTTGATGTATGAAGCAGAAATCAAAAGGGAGGAAAGGCGGACCTTCCATCTCCAAGTTAGGGCGAACTTCAGCGGGGACCAAAAGGTTACATATGTTTAAATTTTGGTGGAGTTTATAAAAGAGATTTAAGGAAGACGAGGGTGCAGCTAACAAGAAGTTGCACAAAAAAAGTTTTAAATTAAACAAGACAAGGTGCACGATAGCTAGTCCCTGCCTTAAGGGCAGCGGGCCGGTGGTTGAGGACTGCATGGTTGTCAGGTTTAGACACACGTCCTATCAAGTCAGCAAGCAAGCAGATATAGATCAATATTGATATCTAGAAGCAATGGTTGATTCGGAACCAATTTGGGTTTCTCAACTTGCTCCTACCATCATCTTGACTAGCATCCATGTTCGTGTTATATCTCGTAGTGTGACCCACTTTATTTTATCCAATAGCGGGGTGGAACCAAAACCCATTGATTTAACACCATTTATTGAAACTATTGATCCAGTTGACTCAGTAGATTTTTATTTTTCAGCAGTAGTTTAAGGAGTGTCAGATGTAGATCCACCAGATTGAGTTTAGGTAGCTAGCATTCCTGCTTTGACATCCAATGATGTTTCTATCAATGTAGTTTTGATATTAGTTATTGTTCAAGTTAGTGCGTCTATGTGTGTTTTTATAGAAGCAACGTTCCGACAACTGTCTTTGTCCCTATATATATATTTAATTACATAATTACCCGTTGTTCGAGCATTCGTACACATTCCTACTTTATAGTGTGCATTACCTTATGTTCCTATAAGATTAGTTTTGGCATCCCATGAAGTCCTTAGAAGTCAAGTTCCAGTTGCAAGTGTTCCTAAATTGTTCCTACAAAGTAGACCGGGTTTCATTAGTATATCTTAAACCAATAGCAAAGGCAAGAGCAGTGGTTCTAGCACCAAGAGTTTAAGTCGCAACATCAACAACAGAGAAACCAAGAGAGCAAGCATAGACAGTTCTAGTTGTTCAGCAGTTGTAGTTGTTCTGGTTTCATATTCAGTTGGAGAACTAGTAGTTTGAATTCCTCCTTGTGTTCCTACATTTCCAAGTGTTCCTAGAAGTATTGTTCCAAAATTTCCTTTTGTTCCAAAAGCAGGCGCTCCGGTATCTTCCTTTGTTCCTACTATATATGTATTTGGTGTTGTTCATAGAAGTGGTGTTCCAAGATATTCTATTGTACCTCGAAAGGATGCTCCAACATCAACTATAGTTCCGATATATGTAATTTAAGCATTTCCTGTTGTTACAAGAAATTATGATCCAAGATACCCTGTAGCTCCTAGGGGAAATGTGGAGGCAAAGACAACAGATGCAGTTGACTAAGCTGAACCAATTTCATTAGCTCTAGTTGAATATCTGCCAGTTCCAGATCTAGTGGCTTAGCCACCAGTTGCATTACAAGTTGATCGAGTTGATATTGTTCCAGGAGCATAGTAAGCAACCCTACCAGCACCATCTAAGGTAGCAAAGGTAGAGTCAGCAGGAGGGGAGGCATAGCTCCGTAATATGTAAGAACCGGTTTGGTGGTTTGATGGGAGATCACCACTAACACGGGAACTAGATGGTTACAGAGAGTGGAAGAATCATTCATAAGTGAAATGAATTCAATTGTTGAATAGTCAAAAGGAGGGGTGAGTGGACCAATTCCATGTCCAATCCCAGAAGAAGATGCTGCCAAGCCCACTAGCTCCGGTGTCCTTGTCTCAGGGTGGTAAATTTTGAAGTTGGGAATTGGGTGGCAGTGGGGTTGGCCATAGAGGCCAGCTAAGCCATAGACCTGATCGATACATTTTTCAATACAGTCTTCTTGGCCCACCCACGAATGAGAAATGAAGCAACCAAGCCTTGAACCAAATATGGTCGAACCTAAGTTCGTTCTAACAATTTTGGTTGCATTCTTATTGGTTTTGAAGAAGAAACCAAACCACCCCCAGGTCACGATGTATAAAACTGGGTTATAATTTATATCTTGTCTCCAGAACCACTACATCCAATTATTTAGTGAATCTGTTGTTATATATTTATCCCATAGGATTTAGAACTACTACATCGAATTATTTAATGAATATGTTGTTATATGTCTCCCAAATATGGGCTCAATAAAAAACAAATCATGTTAGCAAAGCATTTTTTGAGTGAACAAGCACTATTATGGTTTGAACGTTTTTCGTGGGATTTATTTTATTACGGTCAGCAGAATTTGGTTAGAGTGATTTTGTTTTATTGAGGAATATTGCCATTTCACAAAGTTTAACAAGGATATGCGACCGAACTTCTCAATGCTTTTCCTTGTTCCATAATAATGCGCCTTATTTACACCTAATTTAAGAAAATAACGCTTGCAAGTACTGATATCTGTCGAGCTTACCACGCAACCATGAGACATTCTTGGAAAATTAAATAACGCACAGTGAATGGATCCCATCTTTAAAGGCTTAAGAGAAAAACGCTCTCATACCTCGGCCAACATGTAATTAAATTCCATACATAAAACTCGAGCCAATGTCCCAAAGAACCTGAGAATGACAAAAAAAATCTAGGTTATGCCAATGTTTACTGACCTGCTAAGGAATGTAAACTGTTTGAGGTTCAAAAGCAGATGAGCCCCCCGCTAGCTTTAGCCCTAATGCGCTTTTAGTTTGAAAACAACAAGCTGAAGAAGTGAAGTGGTTCCAAAGCCAACCATGTTTTTGGCCCCACCAGGAGAGACAAAGTGAAGTGCGACAGAGACGTGGTTGAACAAAACACATCATAATTCATGATCGAAATGTGCCTGAAGAGTAGGACAACAGTGATGGGTACCATTCTATATTAATCTTGCATGTTGGATAGTTGAGCGAAAAAGCTTAGAAGCTTGGTTAGTACTTGCACTAGGAGAAAGCATGAGCTAAGGTTCTCTTGGCTGTCATGAAAACCTAGAATGGGTGTAGTAAGTAGTTAAGGGAATGGTTGATTCAATAGTGCACACCTGTTAGCATAACAAAAGATCTCCCTATTTGCATAATAGATGAGCTATTGGGGAGCCATACTGTCGGTTCTTCTGCTAGTCGTGTGGAGATGGTTTTCTTCGAGCACAGTTGAAAAAGGTTATGGAGGACAACGAAGAAAATTCATCTACAGGTTTGCCAAAGTTCATTCCCCTCGTGAAAGTCCTCCATAAAGCATCCTCGGTAAGTCTGGCGATACTCTCTGGATTGATTTGTGAGTAATTTTTAGTTTGTTGAAACTCATTTTTCAAAAAGAATAGTTGATTTATTTTAGAAAAATGTGGAGTAAAAAAATTCAACCGGTAAAACAACCTGTTTTACCTTATTCTGGGACACACAATTCAGATTTATTTCCATAAGTGCAATTTTCTTTCCTCGATTTCTTTGTTTTAGCAGGCTGACATTAGGATTAATGGATGTGTGTGAAAGGTTAATGGATATGTGTGAATTCCCGTAGGAAAGAAGAAATTATAATTGTCAGATGAAAACAAAAAACAGAGTGATGATCCTTTCAACAAAATGAAACTTATCACTTAATGTTGTAAGTTAACTAGTATTTTTTCATAGAAATAATAAAGCATAAATACCCTTGAAAATAGAAATAGAAATAGTCTCTTCAATAGAAACAGACTTCGATAGAAATGGTCTCTACAAGATTGCAAAATGCAAAATGATTTTTTCAGGTGCGGTGGTGAAACCTGAAGCATAGCTACCAGCATATCAACCTGCAACATATCAACTAGAAACTGTTCCAGCGATCCATTAAAGTGATCCCATGAGATCCCATATGGTCAAGCGAGAACCATATTTTCCAACACCAACAATTGATGCCATTGCAGATTGGTGTGGTGGTGAAACCTGAAGCATATCTACGAGCAACGATCCCATTGCAGATTAAGTTGCAAAACTACCAACGACAATCCCATTGCAGATTAAGTTGCAAAACTACCAACGACAATCCCATTGCAGATTAAGTTGCAAAACTACCAGCAGTTGTTCCAATGAAGCTCCTAAAGCTCCTATATGTTGCTCCTATGTGTCGAAGCTCCTATGTGTTGGAAGATGCTCTTATTTGTAGATGTCACAAATGCCTTATGCCAGGTCCCTTTGTGCTAGCAAATGTCAGAGAGAAGCAAAGAAGCAGATGTCACCTGTGACAAAAAAACTGGAAGATGTCACAAAGACGAGAATATGTCACAGAGACGAGTAGATGTGAGATGGACCTAGACGATTAATTAAACAAACCTAGCATTTGTTGTTAGCAAAGTAAGCATTACATTACCCAAAAAAAACCATCCAACAAAGACACTATTTATTCTAGCTTTATCTAAAATATGTATGGATTTTATCTAAAGTGTGCTTCGATATGGGGCCATATAACCCCATATAAAAGGAAAAACTTGTTGATTAGATCATAACGAATATGAAAACCTCTCCATGGCATAATAACGAATGTTCATTTGAATATTGAGAAAATACTTTAGTTAAAGAATACAAAATTTCTTTCCTTTCTGTGCCCAACTAATAGCGAGACTAAAACTCATTACTTTAATCCCTCTGGCCCCGAAGTAGCAGGGACTAATAAGAGAAAAGTTGTTTGTGGCCTGTAGCCAAGATGAAAGGGCGAAGATGTGTAGACTTTGGAGAAGTTAGAACGAAGGCTCTTAGATTAATTTTGCAGCTTGAGGAAAAAAAATAATAGATGAATATTGGGCTTTGTGTTTTTTGGAGAAGGAAGTGAATGGGCCTTCCACCATTAGAGTATCACAACATTGGTGGTGGAATTTAGAGTTTGACCAGGTTTCATGGCGTGGAGGTTTTTGGTTTCGCCCACTATCACGTAAAGAAGAATTATGAGACAAGAAAGCATGCCACCGAAAGGGCTTGCTATCGGACTCTACGGTAGGTGTTGTAAACTTATTGAATATTATATTAATAAAATAAATAAAGAATAACTAACTAAGAAAGAGAGAAAATTTAAACAACTTAAACCTATTTAAAACTTGTATCTATTAAATCATAAAATTACATATTAAATTAAACTAGCATTTGCAGCCAAGGATGCAAAGGAAACGCCATAAGGCACAGTATGTGTAAGAATATTGAAACGTGAATAGTCTTTAGCAGTTTTTTTTGTTAAAGGAAGGGGCGTCGATGACGAGTTTTAATTTGAGGAAGGCATGCCGAAACCGTTGAAAAGGAATGCAAGTAGCTGCAAATATGCATTGAACTTGTCTAGAGGCCTTTGTTTGCTGCCGGTAAAAATTGTGGAGTTAAAGGGGAAGACAAATGAATGAATCAACGTGAACAACAACCGGGCAACCATATTGATTTGGACAGGGCCACCCAAGAAACGATTATCCAAAACGGAAATTAAATTAGTAGGAAGATATACCGAAAACATGTAGTATATTAAATAAGGTCAATTGATTTTTCCAATAGAATATGTTAAAA
>APFE031224072.1:0-39969 GCA_000404065.3 Pinus taeda
AATATTGCCAAAACTTGACGAGGAAGGAAAAATTATATTGGAACCAGAAGCAGTCACAGAAACAAGAACTCGACAGCTATGAAATCGATCAATTTCAGAGTATCTTATCAGGTAGAAGAACTTATCCACTGAAGATTCCACATGGGAGGATGAGAATTTTATACAGAAGCATCCAGAACTACTCAAGCGTGAGGAAAACACTTTTTTGAAGGAGAGGGGCATGTTGGGTCCCTATAATACTAGTGATTACCCCATTACTATTGTAGTTGCATCCCTTATTAATATTGTTGTTCCCCTATTATCCCCATATTATTATTACTGTGCCCCATAGAATCCCTCTATTGTTATTTTTGTGGCTTTATATTATTATTGTTAGGTAGGCTGGGTTATATTGTGACTCCTTAGACTCCTATATATAGAAAGGAGGTTTTGTCATTTGAATCATCCAATAATTGTTCATTTATGTAATGTAAAGGAGGTTGCCCCCTCAAAGAGGCTGAATTCTAAGGCATTGATCTATCTTTTCTATCTTTTCTTGAGCTGGTTTCATAACAGAGTCCAAGGGACTACTTGGAATATGAAAACAAGGGTAAAAAAACATTGTATAAATATGTAAATCTTTGTGAATAATAATAATCTCGTGTTTACCTTATCCACTGCCTATTCATCTATGAGTTTAATAAATAAGAGGACATTAAAGGCCAAAAAGGAAATGAGGATAAGAATGGTGAAATATAACCTGCCTAGTCACAACATGGATATAAAGAGGAAAGACCAGATGAGTAGAGAAGAGAGAAATGTTCTCCTAACATAATGGACACATTGAGGAGTCTAAGGGCTGAAATAAGGAGCTGTAAGGTTCAGAACAAGTGCCTTGTCAGGGACAATGAAAGGCTTGTCAAAGCACAAGAGAGGAAAACAAAGGTGAATGTAGTCCTATTGCAGAGCCTTTCAGACTTGCAAAGGGAAAGGAAACATGAGTTGGAAGCTATTAATAGGAGAAAATAGAGTCCATTAGAACAAGAAGAAAGAACAAATGGAGTAGATTTAATCAGATCCAGAAAAATATAGAGAATGCCAGGTGAAGATACAATAAAATAAGGTACTTTGCTAGACATTCTAGAGAAGATGACTAACACGCATGAGAAACAACTTGAATACACTCACATAAGGCATCATCATCATCACCACCATAAAAGGAGGGAGAAATAATATGCATCAAAGGAATTTAATAAATCTAAGCCTCCTACATTTGACGGTGAGGTAAAGGAAGCAGAGGATGTCGAAGCATGGATGATGGGGATAAAATTTTTCGTCAAAGTTCATAATTATTTTGATAATATGGAAGAAAGGGTAGTTACCTTCAACCTGAAAGGAAGGGCTAATATCTAGTGGGAGGATCTAAAGAATGTATAAGGCATAATAGAAGATGAGATATCATGGAAATAATTTGAGGAGCACTTTAGGGAAAAAAAATTGTTCGAAAGATATTTTGACAGTAAGGAAAATGAGTTATGTGAGCTCAAAATGGGGTAGATGTCTAATGACAAGTATGTTTCGAAACCTAAAGCTACTTCAATATGTGCCCTACCTCAAGGAGAAAAAGGTAAAATCTAAAGAATTATTAGTGGGCTGCCACAATCTTTCAAGGACAAGATTGAATTTGATAAGCCACAAACCTTGGAGGAAGCGACCATAAAGCTAGAACACTTCTACAAAAAATATAGGTGTAGGCTAGAATTAATGCTAATTCCAATGCAAAAGGTAGTTTTGGAACTGCAGGAAAAAGACAAGGAAATTTGGGATATCATCCTAGGAATAAAACAAGAGGCTTTACCACCAATGGAGGTAAAACTAAAGAAATGCTTAGTGCAGCTTATTAAGGCCAAATTTCTTAGTCCAAAGAAGGAGATGGGTCCCAGAAGAAGACCATATTATGTTGGAAAGGTAGGGAAAACAATCTGCATAGAGGCTGCCCCTAGAGACAGAGAAATCAACTGGGATTGCATACTGTGCAAGATGCACAAACAATTGAGGATGTAGCCTGAAACGTACCTAGAACCCACATGACTATGGAAAAAAGGTAGGATAATCACCTAACATCAATGGTCTAAATGGATGATTACATATGGAAAACATATCCACTTTCTTGTTTCTATTGAAGCAATGTAATTAAATTGTGATTAAATGGTGTAGAGGCAAAGTTTACTTGTTGTGGTTGGTTTCAATAAAGAGATTAAATGAAATATTAAAGAGGGCTCAGGCTTAGTTTTCACTCATAAAATGTTGAAAAATATCAAAATTTATGGGGATTTATTTGTTGTGATTATGGAATCTTTGTGTATTTTTGTTTCATGATTGACTTCATGATTGGTTTATCATTTTAAATTTTTAATTGCGCATGGCCATGATAAATTGTTCATGTTTTTGTTTCATTGCTATGAAATATTATGAATTTTTCATTTTCTCTATGTTGCCTTCTAAGTCTTGGGTCTTGGGAAGCTTGTTGGGTGTGGAGGTAAGATACTGGAGCTCTGGGGAAGAGCTAAGTGTAATTCAAAAAGGAAAGTAGACCCAAATGAAGTTCAATGTATGAAGGAGGGCATATGAAGGAAGGAAGAATATGACAGCCAAGCGGGCTGGTTGAGTCCATAAGGATAAATGGACATTGAGAAATCAACCGTGGGAGGAGTATACAAAGGGAGGATTCCCAAACTTTAAAATTGTATGAATGACATGTATAAGCAAAAAAATGCATCCCTATATTTAGATGCAGTGAGAAGGTAGAGGGGTTGTTGATATGGCATAATTTTGGCTGGGAACCACCACAACAGCAGGGTTCACAACTAGCAGGAATAAAGGAATTGGAAAACAAATTCCTTGGCCAAATTTTGGGACCATTGATCCCAATTCCATGCATGGTTTGCATGGATACATGATGTTCTCTCAACATTTACCTTATGATAAGTAAATATGTTCTAAGTTCATGAATATGTTGATGTATCAATAAAGTGCGAAATACCATTGTGACTAAAAAGTCATTATCAAGGCTCATACTTGTGAAATAATGAATAATCATCCTTGTGAAATAATGGTTTACCATGTTTCTAAGTCATATTGTAGGGATTAGCCTCATGCAGGGATCAATCCATGAGGGTATGTTTTGATTTCATTATAATTCCCTTTGCAATGAGTCTCATGGGAAATTGTATGATGTGGTGCAGGGCATTGAATTCCTCATTATGGGTGAATGAAGTTGACTGAAAATAGGACTAAAATAGCTTGAATATATCAAAGTGCATACAAAAGCGCCAAGAATACTATAAAATATCCACTAGAATATGAATAATTTAATGGGTACATATCCATTGAGTTGTTGGGAAAGCATATGTGTATGTGAATTGTAATTGTAATTGAGAAGTAAATATAAAGCTCCAAATCATTTATGCTTGGGTTAAGCATGCTTTCCCTTGTGTTTGGAATCAAAACACCAAGAATGGTGTTCCTCCAAGGATGTAGATATTGTGATATCCTCAACAGGTTAATTCCCCTTGTAAAACAATTTCCTTGTAATTATGTAACTATAAATTAAAATGGTTGAGAGAGGGACTAGATTCCATTGCTTAAGGAAGTTGGTTTTTTCAAATATCAGTCATGGGATGACTAAGTGGTTTTAATGGAGCTAAACCATGTTATTAAATTAATATGGAAAAAATGAAGGACATGCCCATGTGTCTTTTAGTAAAAATTACAAGCCAAGAAAAGAAAACTAAGTATGGGCTGCATTGGCCATGAGGATGGCCTATGCAGACCCAAAAAAAGATGAGGACATTGGTTGGTTATAACAAGAAATAAGGTGGAGTCCGAGAGGATATTTTTAGGATAATAAGAAAATAATCATCATTTAATATTCATGGGAGCAGACATTCACGATTGAGGATTGACTCAATCATAGAAGGCAGGAAATAAAGGGAGGCCTAGGGGCTTCTATTGGAAAAAGAAGAATGATATATGATTCACAAGCACAAGTAGAGAAGGGAGGCCAAGAGGCTCCTAATAATGGGAGGGTAGAAAATAATAAGAGGGTTTAGAGAATTCAGGGAGAGAGAAGAACAAATGATAGTCTAGTTGGGGAACCCAAAGAGTTTGCTGTATGATAATCACTAAGTAGTGGCTATGCCTTACAAGGTTGATAAAGCCACTAGATATTGTGCTGGTTGATAACTTCTGAGAGGTATTGGCACACAGGGCCAGTGGGATGATAACACCTGGTGATAGTTCCACGGGGTCTCTATATATATACATATATCTGTTATTTTGAGGATCTCTAACAGGTAGGCCTCATATCTCGTTTTCACTGGAGATGAACTGAGTTAGAGAAGATGAGGTCACTTTTATACCTTTGCATTCTTAATGATTGATACAAAGTTTCTTTGCAAGCGGCCCATAAGATATAAGGTCGAGAGCATTGTTCTATGTGTTTTCTTTTGTGCTCATAATAGGTAACTGCATGAGTCTAAGGTAGCCCTTGAGAATAGTGCAATATCACTTAAGTGTATTCACCATACCTTAATTATGCCTGAAAAAGGTTTCTTTATTTTTGAATATGTTGTAACAACTTCCTAGAAATCAACCATAAGGAGTGTTGTTGAGATATATAGGAATATGCTCAATCCACAGAGATACAGAGCTGAGGTGTATGATGCTTGCATTCAATGAATGTGCCTAGTGATCAAAGGTATGTTTTTCACAAAGAATGCCAAAATATTTTGTTCAACAAATCTAAGATTAGTTCTAGTTTTCCTCTGAAAAATTCAACGATTCTATATGCAAAAGAGATTATAAACATCAAAACCTTGACAAAGTATGGTGCCAAACGTGAAGCATTAAGACCTTTCACTCTTCGCTTTAATGAGAATTTGTCATGGTATACCACTTGTTTTAATAGTTCTCAAATGGCTGTAGAGGATATGTCATTCACATAATCAAAACAAGTCCCATATCTGATATTGAAAAAGACCAAAATTCTAAGCCAATGTTACAAATGCTACTCCAAAGTAATTTTCCAAACAATAGAGCGAGCTGTGACAAGTTTTCTTAATGTTGTGTATGAACGTGCTCCAAGAATAAGCATGCTATAGGTTAGAGAATTTATGGATTCGTATTATTTCCTAAGCCACTAAATGGAATTAACAATGTAGGATTTCAAGATGAAACCGTGGCACTTGCAAAAAGATTCAATCAAAACCCTTGAAACCCAAAAGAAATAGTCTAGAATCCTTTTCAAAATAATCCTTTATATTTCGCTTGAGATGATGAGCTGAATGAATATGCTTTGAGGGAAAACAACTTTATTTATATAGAAGCCATAGAGCCTTCTATATTAGCCGGCCCTTAATTAGGAGGAAATAATTCAAAATAATTTTTAATTGGTTCCAAATGATACGAGTCCAAATTTTATTTTTTAACCATGGAAAATAATTGTGTGAATATTTTGGCTCTTTAAATTTTTATTTTATTTTGACTACTTGACTTTGGATCAAAAGTAAGCTGCCTTGGACCAAAGAAAAAATATTGTACCAAGGGGTAAAGTCTTCTAGGATTTGGACCAAACTATTATTTGAAATTTTAAATTAATATGGAGCCTAGAAATACTTTAAATTTTGAGTCATAATTTCTGGTCCAGAGTTTTCAATTTCATGTTATGGCTTCCAACAATGAAGATATTTCCATATCATCAACTAATCATATATATCCACCTCAGCAACTCCTTTGGGGTTTATGAACGAGAAATGGGGTCTCAAATTCAACGAAGTGTTTCTCTCAAAATGCTCCATATACCACCAAATTGAACAAGATGAGTAGAATCCAATTGAAAAGGTTTTCAATAAAAAATAAATGATATATAGATTCAAAATTACAATCAAAGGTGGGGTGTCTCCATTTTACAAGGAACTCAGACCCTAGGATTAGGGTTTCAACAAATTGCTAGGGTTTCATCCTCCACCTTCAATGTCCACAACATCCATGACCCAAGAACATAAAAATGCATCATCATTGGTTGCATAAGGGATCTAAACCCTAGGGTTAGGGTTTCATCCCTTAAATTAGGGTTTTTGATCTAACTAAGGCTTCATGTTTATGCTACATCATCCTGTGAACCCATCACATTAATGGACTAAAAACCCTAACATCAATGTCGACATCAACATTCAACACCAAATTGTACCTATTTCATCTACTCCTGCTTTGACATCAATGAAAACATACTCAACAGATGGACCATGTGTACTCTCTTGGGTCATTGTGTTTGACTGAGAAACCATTTCATATGGCTGAAGAGTTTAGCCTCATTTATTGGTCCTATGATCAGTTGCGCACTAGCCTTGATGCCATTGGGTTTTGGCTTGTGGGATGGTTTGATGCTATGTATCTTTTCTTATGAAGAGACTTGTACATTTTTTCTCTCCCTTGGGTTGTTACTGAGAGACCAATGGATTGGTCGGGGAGATTAATATTGAGAGAGAGAGAGAGAATGAAAAATACCTCCCTATCTAAGAGGGAGTACTGAAAATTTATATCTTCGGTTGGTATTTTCATTGGAAAATCAAGGAGAAATTTTATATTTTTCATGTTGATCAAGTTGACCTCACTTGTACAATTTGATCCCACTCATTGAATGGGTTTGACCCTATGGTCAAAACCCTCCTCCTAGCACTCATATATATTGGATTTCTATTGACCTCATTTTGGCATCTCACTCACTCATCCATTTGATTTGAAATAAGGAGATTTATCGACACGTGCGAAGGAGAAAAGAGGAATATATTTATGTGTTGACTAGCTCTCTCGACTTTTGTTTGACAAATGTTGACTTGGGATTATCTGCTATTGTTTGACCGAGTTTTGACTGATCTTGGAGGCCAAATATTTCTGTGGTTCGTTGACTTTGTTTGACAAAAATTAAACAACTTTTCTAGTTCGTTAGCTAAGGGTCGATTGCAAGTCAATTTATGTGATTTGACCAAGTTTTGGTTGTGGCTTGTTGACTGTGATTTGAATGAATTTTGGACCCTTCTTTTGAGCTACCTCAGGTCAAAATTCAGCCCCTTTGTTGCAGACTTTGACTTGGACCAACATTGAATCTTTCTCTCTCTTTTGGTTGGATTGACTTGGAAAATATTGAGGTCAGAGATTGGAATTTTGTTTGGAATATTATGATGTACATTTTTATGAATTAAAATCTCTCTCATAAGTTAATATCGCTGCATTTTCCCCTTGTGGGTTTTTTTGCGGTTGTTGACCAAAATTTTGGTGTCTATTGTCATATTGTTTATTGTGATCTTTATTGCTCTAATAAAGAATTTAATGGTTGAATTTTTTCATGTATAACTACTTAATGATTGGAATTCTCTAAACAAGTCTAATTATATCATTGGAAGTAATTATCAGTTTGAAAATTTATACTAGTCTTGATTGCACTAGAAAATCAACAAGTTGAGACTGAAGTGGAAAAATAAGATTGCTAATAATAGAATCATTCGATTAAAAAGTAATCATATTCGAAAGGATAGGCAACCTTTGAAAAAATATTTATATAATGAAGTAGCTACTAAGCCTACAGTAAATTCTTAGGTAGAAGATATAGAGGATTATAATATTGGGAAAAAAATGAACAAAGGTATATCAAGATTTTGAAAATATTTATTTGCAAATTAGAGGGAAAGATATGTGGAATTATTTAAAGAATTTGTTGATGTCTTTGAATGGAAGTATGAAGATTTGAAGACATATGATACTGGTATTGTTCAACATAGACTCCCTTGAAATTCAAGGTCAATTCCATTCAGATAGAAGTTAAGGTTAGTTATTCCAATTTTACTACCTATGATAGAAAACTAACTTAAAGAATTATTGGATGCAGAAACTACAATTAATTTCAGGTTTTTAGAATAGGTAAAAATTTGGTTCTTATTAGGAGGAAGAGCGGTGACATAATATCATGTATTGACTTTAGAAAGTTGAACGAGTTCTCATTAAAGGACAACTACCCTTTTCCTAAAATGGATCACATTTTATAGAAAATAATTGGATTTGTCAAAATTTACATGATTGATGGTTTCTCTGATTATAATTAGGAGGTAGTGCATGAATAAGATCGAAATAATACCACATTTATCACACCTTGGGGTGCTTTCATGTATGCTAAAATTCCCTTTGGTTTGATGAATTTTGGGGAGACATTCCAAAGAGATATGGATATAGCTTTAGTTGGTGAAAATAACAAATTGATTGTTATGTATTTCAATTATTTAATTGTTTTTTTCAAATTTAGATGCTTGTCATTTGAAACTTCTTTGACAAACCTTCCAAAAATTATAGAAATTTTGGTAATATCTTTAAATCCCCCAAAATCACATTTTCAATGTAGGAATGAAGATTGTTGAGACATATTATATCAAAATAAGGTGTAAAAATTCATCTAGCAAGAGTTGAAGTCATTAGATTTAGTGGAGTACCCATAAATAAGAAGGAAATACAATAATTTTTGGGTAGGATCAATTTTCATAGAAGGTTTATCCCCAATTTTTCAGACATTTTGAAGGAAATAATTGATATGCTAAAAATGATCATCAAATTAAATGGTCCTCAGAAACCAAAAATTCATTCAATCAAATAAAAAGGGGTTTAGTAGAAACACCAATTCTGGCTAGTCCATATTATACCAAGATTTCTGTTATTTTTTATTTTGTGTTTGAAAGTACCATACAATTGTTTTATTATATGAGAATGATGAATGTTTGAGAAACCAATAGCCTTTTTAGCAGAAATTTGATAGATGTAGGATTGAAGTACAATTTACTAAAAAAATAATGCAATGCATTTGTGAAGGTTTTGAAATCATTTAGAGCTTCTATTTTGAATTCCAAACAGTGGTCTATGTGCCTAACAATATAATGAATGACATTCTAAGTAATTTAGATAGTGATACTATAAGGGGAAAATGGATAGTTAAAATCCATGAATATAATATGGATACCAAACCTACTAAGTTTATTAAAAGTTAAGGATTAACAAAATTGATTTTTAACTCAAATTACAAAGCTTTAGGATTAAATCTCATTTCATAGGTTTCATTAGCTCCTATATTAAAACCTGAAGGAATCCATAAGAACCTTTCTTAAAGGAACACCACAAATTTTCTTCATCATTATGATATAAGGGTGTTGTTGTTGTTGTTTTTTCCTTTTTTGGAATGTCTACCAAATCTTAATAGAGAAAAATTCAAATCTATAAAGCTCAAGGAAATTAATTATTGCATTATTGATGAAAAACTCTATTGGAAAGATCTTTTGGAAATATTACTAAATTGTGTTACCGAAGAAGAGTTGAAGGAGTAGTTAAGGAATTTCATAAAGGATTTTATGGAGGACATCGTTTAGGGAAAACAACGACATAAAATATTTTAAGAGCAATATTTTTTTTTTTTGAATTAAATACAAAAGTTAGAGCATGTATTGAATGCCAATCATTCACTTGAAAACAAAAGGTATGTCCTTTACCCCTTATTCCAGTTAAAATAGAAGAACCATTTATTCAATGGGGTTTATATATTATTTTAGAGATTCATCCTCTATCTAGTGGACAACACAAGTGGATTCTTATAGCCACTAATTCTTTTACCAAGTGGGTGGAGGCTATTCATACAAGAAAAACTATAGATGCAATAGTTATCAATTTTTTAGTACAAAATAAATTAGCCAGGTTTGGATATCCCAGGAATATTATTACTGATAAGGCTACATTTTTCAACTCTTACATTGTAATATATTTTTGTCAAAAATATAACATAATTATTATACATTCTACTGCATAATATCCTTAAGGGAATGGGTTGGTAAATCAAATAAAAGTTTAATGAGGTTTATCAATAGAATATTATTAGAGAACAAAAGAGTTTGGGATTCACTCTTGAAGTATTTATTTTGGGAAAACAAAATAAGCACTAATATATTTATAAGTATGTCTCCTTTTGAGTTAGTTTATGGTACAAATATGGTGCTTCCCATTCAACTTGATTTTCTAGTTAGAAAATTATTACAAGATCCTTTAAACGAATTTGATGATTTTACTATGAGGATTAATTAAAAATTTAAGTACAATAGAATAGAGAATATGTGAACGAAAAGTTGAAAAATATCAAGAAAAATGAAATCTATTTTTTGACATAAGAGCTAAAGAAAGAACTCATGTTTTGGAGATCTAGTTATAATATGGTATATCTAAAGAGAAGATTGATGAAAACATGGTAAATTTGATAAATTGTTGTTTGGACCCTTTTAAATTTCATTTTTAGAAGGACAAATACTTTATTTCTTCAGAATTTGGATGGTGAATTATTGCAGGTGTCTGTCAATAAATGATTTTTAAAACAATTTATTCAATTTTTGAAATTGTTGATGGTTTCTGCATCATTATATAGGACTGGTGACTTTTGCATCACTGTTGAAAACTAATGATGGTTGGATTGGAATTAGCATTTTACTTTGCAAAGTGGAATTGATTTTGAGAGTTTATTTCAAAGACTAACTTTATAGATCAATGGATAAAGTCTTATGATTAAAAAGAAGAATAATTTTTACGTTACTAATGTTAAAACAATATGACTACAAGCATAACAATTTGTATATAAAAAATCATGTAGTCAAGTGGTTATTTTTAGTTGTATATTGATTACAATAAAACAATAGGAAATTAAGAATATGACTTCATAATTATATAGAACTAGAGGTTTGATTTTGAACAAATGAATAAGGCATCGATTTTCATTTTATTAGTGCCTCACAAGGAAGCACTATCCCTTATTGGAGCCAAAATGTTGTAACTTTTCTCCTAGAATTGAAAATTCTAATGAAATTTTGATTGTTAGTTATAAAATAGGCTAATTAGTGTTTTTTCAAGCCATCGACACTTGACAATATGACCTTTTGGTTAAACTAAAGTGATTTATTAGGTTCCCACCACTTTTTTAACAAAGATCACAATGTTGACCAAGTAATTGGTTCACAACAATTTGAAGTGGTGAACTTGCAAAAGCATTTAAAAAGTTAGAGAGGGGTGGGGGAGGGAGGAGGGGGTGGGGGTCAGGGGGTGTGAAATACAAACAATCATTTTTTCAATTGAGTACGTGTCACCTCCTCATTCCTTTCAACACCCTCTAAGAGGTTTATTAAAACCATTTTGATGCCCCCTGTTATGGATAACAAGCCAATAAGTGGTAACATATATCAACATGGTACATAGTTAGTGGAGAATGGAATCTGCACAAAAGGTGTCATACACCTGTATCTTTTCCAAGTAGGAGATTTTCATTTGTGTTTCTTCCTTTTTTAAGTTTTGGCATTTTAATTAGGTATGTTATCTATTTTTATTTTTAACATTGTTGTAGCTTCCATCACAATATTTTTAGGGGTGTATATTTGAGAGGTGTTTGGAAGGTGGGGTGTAAGTCTATAAACAAAAACTTTGTACAAAAAAGTTATTAAATAGTTTTATTAGATGTAGTATTTAGTATTGTTTCAATTTATTGCATTATTTAGTAGCAAAGAAAAGTTAAATTTTTGTATGTGTTATTTTTTTCCCGGAAAGGCACAATATTGTATTTATTTTGAAAGGCTTGAAATTTCCTTGTGAGTTAACTTTTGCCAGATTTGAAATTTCTTTGTGAGTTAAAATGGTAGTTTTTTTTGTTGTTAAAATTTCATTATTGTGTTCAATTTTTATATGTGTTTTTCTCCCATTAAAGGTGCAATACTATTTCCATTTACAAAAAGAATAAAATATTTTTGTAGCTATTGAGATGTGTTTTGAGTTAAAATTTCAATATTATGTCCACATTTGTGAAATGATAGAAATTATTTTAACAATTATTGAGGTGGCCTTTGAGATTGGTTGGGAGCATATGCACTAATTATTTTTAAATGTAAGAAATAAATAAACGTAAAGTCTTACCAAAGTCTTGTGTGTAAATCTAATAACTACCATCAATTGCCCACATTGGCATAATGTCATCGCGGCAGAGAAAGGTTATAATTCACCATTTTATAAGGCTGCGAGACTAGAGGTTATACAATGTGTAGTTTTTCTATATTCTAGTACTAGAACACTAGTTAATAAAGGACAATCCTCCCAAATACATAAGCTTGATTGCTATGTTGTTAGAAATTTAACCCACTGCATTCCAATATGCTTAAAATCATGAAACACCATTCCAGATTCTATTTTAATCCATTGAATACAATTTTGAAAGCCTAATTTCAAACATCAACATGTATCTTGGCTTAGTCACTTGGATTCTCAGGGAATGGTACTCTTCGTCATGGGACCAACATTAAATTTAATTACTAGAGTAGCATTGGAAAAACATGTTGAATAATTCTTGGTGAGTTGCCATTATGAATTGCAATTTAGGTGCACAAAAAATTACTACTTTTGGCCTCATATAATTGTATTGGTAAATAATCATCTAATTATTGTTATAATGATCGCTTAAGGATATATCAATATCCACTGCAAAAAATCAATATGTTCAAATCCAATCAAAATTGAAAGAATGCTTTATGGGATTAAACAATAATATGTTATGAATGTGCATTGTTAAACTACCTATTAAGTAATAAGATATTGTTATATTAAATACTATGTTTATGTGTAACCCTTTACTAATTGTGGAATTTACAAATGAACTCACTCTAATTTCTTATTTATTGTGAATTGACAATATATTAAATATGGATAAGTGACTGTGTGGTTAGATATTGTCCATGAAACAATATGGAAATCAATAAAATTATTCTACACTTAAATCCAAAATTAAGGATATGCTCCCATATAACTTTACCAACTTCTTTTTACTACAAGTCCTAGACTGGTATTGCTATTGAACTGGAGTCTCATGATCCAATTTTTAAATGGGGTTAGTTTACTAAACAATCCATACACTTGGTATAGGATTTTAATTTGGTCACTCCTAGCTAGACTATGGGTATAACCTAATGATTGACATCCACATGCATTCCTAGGAACTTGTTCAAATGATTGAAATGTTTATGGAAATTATCACTACAATCAAGGCTCTTGAATAGTGAGAGTTACGAGATAACATATTCACTGTCTCAAGTTTACATATTAATTAATAAATCTCAGGAATTGTGGTAATTACCCATACTTATTGGTTTTACAACAATTGTATTTTATATTATATTTTTAACAAGACTCACTTCAACTATAACAATTTTCCATTGGCACTTCTCATTATGAAGGTTGGTTAATGGCCTTGAAAAACTATCATAGTATCATTGGTCATAACTCTATAGTTTTCTAATGCATCACCATTGGTCATAACTCTATAGTTTTCCAATGCATCACCTATAGTTGAAGGAATTTTTTAACTCTATAGTTTTTTAATGCATAAATTCTCTTTAGTGACCTTTTAACAATAGTGATTAGAAGCAAAATTCACATGTAAACTATGTTGTTTGAATCTATTAATTTAACACATTATTTCTAAAAACTAAAATATTAGAATTGTTGTCAGGTCTAATCCATTACGAATCAATAAATGTCTATATCTCGAAAATATTTTCACATAATAAATCTTTATCCATCAACATGAAGCTTCATGGATTATAGAGTTCAACCTCAAAGCGAAGAATCATGGGGACATGATTTAACAAGTGCTGCATGCAGCCGGTAGTCCCTGCCGTCAAGCACAAATGAAGCCCTTTTCTGATTTGTGCTTCAGTCTTATCATTGTGATTTGGATGAAGAAAGGCCACTTCGCCTGAACCCCATGTCAAACCGGGTTTTATTTCTAATAGAGTGATTTGGTCCCTTGACATTTCATTAGAGAAATGTTTAAATGATACCTAAGGGAAGGATGCTCCAAGACAATCATTGCCCACCTCAGAAGCATGCCTATATAGTATATGCATACCCAACCATATCTAATATCCACGCATGGTTGAAGGAATTGTGTGACTGAAAGTTCAATTCACTACACAGATTTCTCAGGGGGTCAATGAAATGATCCAGTTATTCCAAACTCTTCTCTTCAATAAATTGAAAGAAGCAAATAGCTTGCTACAAGTGAAATTTAGACGCAGGCATGGTGCTGGATATTGTCCTATGGAGTGAGGAATACATAGTGGTTGTCCCTGCCAGTTTGATAAGAGAATCAAGAAGTTTGATAGGAGATATACCTATTGTATTTTGTATGAGATATACCTATTGTATTCTGTATTCTAAGATAGAGAGAAGGTATATTCGGTATTCAAAAATAAAGAGAAGGTTATTGTATCTTGTTATTCTAAGATAAGCAAACTGAAATAGTAAATTGGTGAAACTGCAAACTGAAATAGTAAATTGTAAATTGGTGAAACCAGCCCACTGAAATAGTAAATTGTAAATTAGTGAAACCAGCCCACTATAGATTATTCTTGGCTGCACTTTGAAGTGTTCAAAAGTAAGATCAGTGTACAGATTTAAGGCTTCCCAATGAATTCGATTGTCAAGATTAACTTTTGTGAAGAATAACCTTTTGTGATTCACATGGACCAATGTACTAATTTAAGGCTTTCCAATGACTTTTTGTGATTCACATGGACCACATGGACAAGTGTACTGATTTAAGGCTTTCCAATGAATGCTATTGCATAGAATAGATTAATTTTTGTATAGAGTAACTTTTGTGATTTACATAATTTTAAAATTTTTAAAATGTTCTCAAGATTTATTTTGTGATTCACATAATTTTGAATTTTTTGAATGCTATTGCATAGATTAACTTTTGTACATATTAACTTTTGTGATTTACATAATGCCACACCCAGTTTCCTCTATATAACACATGAAATCTAATATTTCATAATGCCATGCAGAGTGAAGAGTTAAAGAGTTTAGATCTAAATAGGGATACATAAGCAAATGGTTTATGACAATAATTCAAAATTTCTATCTCAAAATGCAGTTTATGACAAGTAATAAAAAAAAATGCTGATTTTAAAGACACTAAAATTTAGCATTGTGCAGAGAGAATAATAGCAAAACATACTAAAATTTAGCATTGTGTAGAGAGAATAATAACAAAACATAGTAAAAGAATTATCTATCTCACATTTTTAGAAATTTGATAGCAAAACATTTTATTGGAGGGAAGTCTAATTCTGGATAGATCCAAACAATCTGTATTCGAACTTTACACAAATAATCAACAATTAGCAAAGATGTTGATGTTCAAAAGATAGTGTTTAAGAAATTTAAAGGGGTTGAAACAATGATTAAAGTTGAAACAATGATTAAATCAAGAATAAACCCTCCATTAATACTATAAACCTAATTTTAACGACACTATATATTTACATTTACTGGTAGAAGACCACGACTTCACGCTATTTCAATGATTCACAACACACATAGAGCTGACATCGGCCATGAAGAATGATATAAATATTTTGTATGGGTTTTTCCAAGAAATATATTGCATATGATATATCCCAATATTATACAGAAATAATCAGACTCCTCTCCTAAGCATTTCCTGGTAGCGCTCTAGCGATCGTAGTCACTCCATTTCCCATTTCTGATGGCACTTGGCAATGAATTCTTTTGCTAATTTGTCAACATCCCAGTCCCCAAATTGATCAATGTTTTTTCTCACGTTATCTGCGTTGCTAATTTGACCTGCGTGATTACCAACACCAGCACTAGTCTCTTTATTTACATCTCTTGTTTCCTTGTTCTTCCGCTAATCTGTCAACATCCCCATCCCCCAAATTGATCAGTGTTTTTTCTCACATTATCTGCATTGCTAATTTGACCTGCGTGATCACCAATGTCAGCACTGGTCTACTTATTTACATCTCTTGTTTCCCCTATTCTTTGTACTGTAATTACTTCTAGTTTTACTAAAGAAGAAAATGATGGAATTTCCTTTCAATTGGAAAATTTTAATGCAGAAGAGATTGATAATGTCAAACGATGGTGGTGCTGACAAGAAATTTATTGAAGGCAGATGAATGCTAACGGCTCTGCTTGTCAGGGAGAGTTGTGCGCACAGTTATATATCCGTCTTGGAATGAAATATTAATGGTGACGAACGTTATAAATAGATAGAGATATGAATGAAATCTTAATGGCAACGAAAGCTATAAAATAGACAAAGATTGTTTACTAGGTATATATGTAATTAATTTCGGTTTTATTGCTATTAGTCGGAATATATACAAAGAGGCTAATGTGTCAGTTAATTAATCATATTTTATAATCTGCTAACACCTGTTAAACCATGAAAAGTGAGAACAAAAGAGTACTCTATCCCTAATTTCTTCCATCGAAGTCTTCAACTACTAATCAACCACCTTTTTCATATTTCCAATGCCAATGAATATTTTCTAATGAATTTGCCACAACATATGAACACCGGGCAAAATATTCAAGTTATTTAGGTAACACATGGAACTGCATTTATAGGTTGAAATCTAAGGCAAGCACGATTTTGATATCCAGTGAATAATATTTTCTGGTGAGTTTGTTGTAGGTTGAAATCGGAGGAAACCACGATTTTCATGTCCATCTATATTTTCTGGTGAGTTTGTTGCGATGAGGAATTATATAGAGAACAGGGGATGCAGCTTGTGCCTAATGGAATTATATAGGGAACAGGGGATGCAGCCTGTGCCTAATGTGCGTCCAGGACTTGCCATATGAGCGCCTAATGTGTGTCTAGGACTTGCCATATGAGCTATAGGGTACACCAGAGACGAAACACATTTTGAGATTGAGATTCATAATTCTGAAGCGAGAGAGAGGTCGTCAAACTAGTTGCCTTAAACATAGCTTCAATCCAACTATCTCAGGTACGCTAGGGACTGGGGGAGAGGATTAATTAGCTGCTTCTGTTGAGAGAGGGGGTAAACCGACAACAACCCAATGCTTTCTGATTCAATTTTTCAAACCAAAAACACATTGTGGAAGCGATGGTCTGGCATCTAGACCGGAAACAACATAGGAATTGCAAGCGACCACACCAAAATGAAGCAGTTTCATGGTTTTTCATTCCAATTCCTTCCTGTTGGCCTTCTAGCTTTCAATCTCTCAACCGCGGACGCTATGGCTTCAATGCCAAATTTCGAAATTACATACGGTTGACTATAGGTAAGGTATTTCCCCATATCTATGATCTAGTTAATATCTATGGTAAAATCATGAGCAGAAAGCCAAAATTCCAACTTATTTTACATTCATAACTCAATGGGTTTTAAATTTTTTTTTAACGAAAAACAACTTTATATTTAATATTTCAAGCATATGCATGGGTATATGCAAGGTTTAGAGGGTTCTGATTAAATTCATCCAACAATTACAAGAAAGGACTTCCAATACTACTATTCAAGTCAACATTAAAACTAAATTAGTTTAGTTTTGAACTAACCCTGGAATCGTTCATGGCAACTTTTTAAATTCTTTCTAATAATATATATACATGGTGAGTAAACCATACATTTTTAGCTTTGCATACCGCCATTGCTTTGTTCCGAATCTTCTCCGTAGATATCTTGATTTTGTCTTCCAAATTCCTCAACGCAACTGGTGACAACATGAAGCCTGCTCATGCCAAATTGCAATCAGAATCTGGCCTCTTTAATGATAAATCAAAAACAAAATTAAGCACTTCACTTGAAGATGAAAATCCATCACAAATTTTGATATGAATCAACACAACACGCTCATTCTATGGCTAAAAAGATTAAAATCCTTTCAATCAATAAACAAGAAGACACCGACCGACACTTGCGTTTGTGGAATAGGAAATTGAATCCGGCGTGACTGCGAGAGGGAAAATTGAATGGCGCTGAGCATGAGGGAGAATGATTCTATTTTTGTGAACAGCCCATTGCAGAGCATTGTAGCTGTTCTTGGTGTCATTCATGGCCACTATTATGGTCCTGCTTCCAATCTTGGTTTAAAGTCTATTGATAGGTGTTGGATAAGGGTCAAGCCTTTGAGATCCCTCAATTGCAAGGCACTGGCACTGCGTGACTCTCCAAGATCGAAAGTGACACCATTCAATGTCTGTAGATAGATGAGCTTAGATATACCCACAGGGCAACATTCAAATCTCCCCCCTAAATTCAAATGTAGCATATATTTGTGCTTCTCTATCCCTGAATGCAAATCGGATACATAGGTCTCATCAACATCCAGAAATTGGAGCTGCTGGAGACCACTAAGGGACTCAGGCAGTTTGTAAATTCCTGTCCCAGATACATTCAGGTATTTTAAAAGCTTTAAATTCCCGATAGACTCAGGCAATGATGTGATAGAAGTCCGAGTTAAATCTAACACATTCAGATATTTCATATTATCAAAAAAACTCTCAAAAATTGATGCTAGACAATAATTATGAGATAGAAATAGACTTCGGAGCCCTGGACACTGGATACCCTTCTCGATTGCAGATATCTCATTTTTCATCAACGAAATTCGGCACAGTCCTTGGTAGTCCTCCATCGGTATCCTTTCCAGCTGTCCTCCGGGTTTTAACAAACATTTAGTTTGCTCAGAAACCGCTAAATCATGTAGTAGGTCATGCATTTTGCAAATCTTTGCTCATCCATTCCTGGCAACCTCTGAAACTTCAATCAGGCATCGATGGATAGTTTCCTCCATGTAGGATAGCCCTACATTGTATGAATCTTGTAATTGCACAGAAACAAAACCCTGGGCAATCCATCCATGCACTAAGGATTCTGTATCTATTTGAGTATTCTTAGGAAAGACAGAACAATAAAGAAAACAAGGCTTTAGGTGAGAAGGCAGAGCCTCGTAACTCAACTTCAAAGAAGACAAAACTCGATTGCTCATGCCATATGCTTCGTGCAGATGAAGAAGGGTCCATTCCCAATCATTACGAAGTCCCCTTACATGTCTTGCCAAATACGCTCCTATTGTTTTGATTGCCAATGGGTTTCCAGCACATTTTTCTACTATACTGTGGGCTATCTTGTCGAGCTCCTCTGGACAAGCGTGAAGTGCATCATCTGAGAAAGCGTGGATGCAAAATAATTTCCAACTCATATCCGAAGATAAACTTATTTTCCAGTGGATTTGAGCCTTCATAGCTTTTGCAACTGCTTCGTCACGCGTTGTCAGCACAACCTTATCTTGGATTCTGGATGGCAAGCCAATGTCATTCCAAGCATCTCTGTCCCACACGTCATCAACTGCAAATAGACAGTGCTTTCCTTCTAAATATCTATCAATTTTCTCTCTAAGCTCCTCCTGGATTAAGTCTCTCAACGTTTTATCATCTGGTTGTTCGGCCTTGTTTTCATCATTCCCCACCGATGGCTTCTTTCTCTCGTTGCGCTCAAATTGGTTGACCACGTCACGGAGCACTTCTATGACAACAAATTTCTGAGATACGGCAAACCAAACGTGACAGTCGAAACCTTTATGGACTTCTTTGTTGTTGAAAATGTGTTGGAGCAGAAGAGTTTTCCCCTGCCCTCCCATGCCAACAATGGCGATGACTTGAGGGCCATCTTTTTGCAATATCCATTCAGTAACCACATTAATATCGCCTTCCATGCCTATAATCTCTGCTTCTCTGAGAATATCACTGGATCTTTCCCTTTTAACTTCAAATTTATATGCATCCAAAGCCTAAGCACGAGCATTCACTTCGAATACTGACGAAAGATATTTGAGATATTTAGTATTCTGCAGGATTTTGTTGAGTTTCTCCTTCAAATTCATAATTTTGCGGCCCATCTGGAAGCGGAAGATGATCTTTCCAAACATGTGATGAGCTGCACCACATCTCTCACTGTGTCCTCTGACCCACATTTCTGCACCATGTAGTCCGCCTTGGCAAGAAAATCCTCAAGACTATCAAGCCATTGGGACACTGAAGTGGAGTTCCTCTTCCCTCCGGCATCCATCAAAAGAATTTTAATGTAAATAAACTGATCACAAAAGAATTCAAAATCCTCTCTGAAATTAACAATGTGCGATACCTCTTGGAAGAGTTTGTCAGCCACTGTAGAAATAAATTTGTCTATGAGCGCACTAACAACAGCTTCTCCTGCCATGTTTCCTTCGACTCTCGAACCACTCTGGTTTTCTTCACCGTAGTAGCACGGGCTACTCAAGCAAACACCTACTCACGTAGCCTTTGGGACTTCACTCCTCAAGTCCACTGAGTTGCTCTGTCCTCTACTTCTCTGAAAGTCACAAGATTATATAAGCTTAGCATAATTATTGCTAAAGATTAGTGTGCTTTGTGATTCTATGGCAGCGGCTCCATGGACCTCACTTGGTATTGCAGATTACACCCACAAAACATTAACGGTGGTCGTTTGGCAGGTGTCAACTATGGTGGTTTGGATGGTGGCAAGGTGTAAACAATGGGCAGGTGTAAATGAGAGAGGTAGTCAGCCATGCAACTTTGGTTAAAAACACTTGCTCAACCACCATTTTAAAAACTTTGCATTAAAAAACTTGTTAGAAACTCACTTAGGAAACTTTGGATAAAAAACCTGTCCGCCCCAAAATAGCATCGGGGCATTACATCGGGGCACGTGAAACGTGCAATAAGACCTCCAATTGGCAACTTTGGTTATAAATTTCTTACACCGATATTTGCAGAAATAAACTTTGGTTAAACTTTGATAGTGCACAATTTTTTTTGGTCAAAAGACCGGTTAATGTAT
This sequence comes from Pinus taeda, assembly GCA_000404065.3. Taxonomy (NCBI): domain Eukaryota; kingdom Viridiplantae; phylum Streptophyta; class Pinopsida; order Pinales; family Pinaceae; genus Pinus; species Pinus taeda. The sequence continues at coordinate 20,775 of APFE031224072.1, forward strand.
GGTCAACGATCGATCGATCGCTAATAGTCCTAGGCAGGGACTAATAATGAATGTACACCTACACACACTTTGGATTGATTTCAAACTTAGGAATTTTGTGCCATACAAGCGCTTGATACAATTAATTACCAATGTAATTGCTTTAATTGATCCTTAAACTTTTCACAATAAAGTGTAAGACTCAAGAGGTAGGATACAATCAATTCATGTATGTAAGTCATAAAGTGTAAGACTCAAGAGGCAGGATACAATCAATTCATGTATGTAAGTCATTAAATAAATTTGATTTGTATTCTTGAATCATCTCTTTTACCTTGGGAGCCTACAAGTTTATGCAATAGGAAACTCTCATAATAAAAAATGAATATACACCATTTAAGTAATATACACCATTTAAGTAACTGTTTCTTTTGTTAACAATCTATTTATTTTGGTATGTTACTAAGGTTGATAGATGACAAAATTGTGTTTATTTAATTTAATGCTTTTGTGTCTATCACATTATTATGTCTTTTGCTATGAAATGATTTTTGTTTATGTTGTGAATATAAATGGTCACATCTACTTTGCATCGTTATGTTTCTACCTTCCTAGGAATCACCCAACTAAATTAAAAAAAAATATAACAAAATTCTAAAGTATAAAATAGCAATTAACATTTCATTCTTATAACTAGAAGTGAAGTGAAAAGGGTTGATTTGTTTCATACCACTAGTTTATGATGGTTAACTGCCTATATTAGGCAATATATGTATATTTTTAAGCCGTTTGGATTTTTGTATATTTTTAAGTTGTTGGGATTTTTCATATTAAAAAAAAATATAACAAAATTCTAAACTATAAAAAGCAATTAACATTTCATTCTTATAACTAGAAGTGAAGTGAAAAGGGTTGATTTGTTTCATACCACTAGTTTATGGTGGTTAACTGCCTATATTAGGCAATATATGTATATTTTTAAGCCGTTTGGATTTTTGTATATTTTTAAGTTGTTGGGATTTTTCATATTAAGACATTTGGGTAAATTAAATTAAAACTTTTTAAGTTAAATGATTGTATATATGTATATAAAATATATTAACATTTCATTCTTATAACTAGAAGTGAAGTGAAAAGGGTTGATTTGTTTCATACCACTAGTTTATGGTGGTTAACTGCCTATATTAGGCAATATATGTATATTTTTAAGCCGTTTGGATTTTTTTTATATTTTTAAGTTGTTGGGATTTTTCATATTAAGACATTTGGGTAAATTAAATTAAAACTTTTTAAGTTAAATGATTGTATATATGTATATAAAATATATTTTTTAGTTATTTGTCATTACGTCATGGTATAATTGTTGGGGGAGAGGATGGAATTTTTTAATAAAGTGTTTATATTACTTTCTTGATATTACTATATTATACAAAGTAATAATTTAAAAGAGAGTTTATGTATACTTTATGAAAGGTTATATTATACAAAGTAATAATTTAAAAGAGAGTTTATGTATAGATTATGAAAGGTTATATATTATGGGATGATTTCATGTTTTTAATTTTGTTAGTGTATTATTATTTAAAATTTTAATAGAATATTTACTCATATCAAATTTTGATCAAATTTATCAAAAAAGAGAATAATTATGATTGTGAAATTTTAAAGCTTTTGCAATGGGATGAAACATAAGTGAAGATATTAAAAAAAACTATAATTATATATGATTCAAAATGATAATGACAAATGATAAAATTTGTGTGTATGTGTGTGTAATTTACAGTAGGCATTATGTGTTGGTAACTTTTGGATTAAAAAATGTGAAGAAGCATTCAAGTAGTTAAAATAGCTGTTAACCACTATATTGATTCTGAAGGTGTCCGACACAGAGCATGAATTTCTAGTCTGCACTAATTCCTCTATGGAAGACCTTGGGTGCACATTGATGTAATATGGAAGAGTAATAGAGAATGAATCAAGAAAACTTAAAACCCATGAGGAGGACTATGTGACACATGATCTAGAAGAAACAACAATGTATACACTAGATATTTGGAGACACTACCTATTAGGAGAGAAATTTGAACTTATGACTGATCACTATGGACTATAACACATATTCACACAAGAACAGATTAAATGTCAGATAAAGAAGATGGTTAGAGTTACTAAGAGAATATGATTTCGATATTACTTACGTAAAAGGATCAATAAATAGGGTGGAAGATGCTTTAAGTTGGAGGCCTTGAATCTTGTTGTTGATTACCCTAAAGACACAATTTGAGGGAGAAGTTACCGAGATTACAAATTGAGGACACTTAATACAATGAGGTTAGCTAGAGTTTAATGGAAGATGAAATGATGATTCCAAAATACGAGGGGTATTCTCTAGATAGTGATGGACTATTGCAATTGCATGGAAGGGTATACGTGCCATTGAGTGAAGAAATGAACCAAGTGAAGTACATCAAGGAGTATACATGGTACAACCTAGTGTTAAGAAGATGAGTGTGGACCTAAAACCACAATTATTTTGGAAAGGGATGAAGAAGGACATTGTAAATTTTGTAAAAGGATGTTTAGAGTGTTAATGAGTAAAAGTTGAGTATAGACATCCAATAGGGTTATTTCAACCCCATGAGACACCGAAGGCTAAGTTGGAAGTTATATCAATGGATTTCATTGTGGAGCTAGTTATGATAATTATGAAACATGATGTTATTTGTAGTGGTGGACACACTTGTGAAAAACACCCATTTCATATTAGTTAAAACTATGTATAAGGCACTTCAAATAGATAGAGTTTTCATTGATGAGATTGTGAGATTATATGAAGTGCCAAGGAAGATCATATTTGATAAGGGAGTAGTGTTTACATGAAGGTTTTGGACTACTTTCGAAGAATCCTTAGGGAACCAGTTAAACACACTAGAAATCACCTTGAGAGAGATGGTCAAATAGAGAGGACTAGTCAAATCCTCAAGGACATCGTATGAATGTATGTGATGATCAACAAAAAAATATGGGAAGATTTGTTATCATTGTTGCAAATTTCTCACAATAGCATTTATCATAGTTCTATAAATTTGGTGCCATTCAAGTTCCTATATAGGAGGCCTTGCATAATGACTCTTATTTAGGATCGACTAGAGGAACACGTATTAATATGACCAAAATTAGTACAAGAGATGGAAGAAAAAAAAAACCATGATCAAGGGAGGCTAAAGGAAGCCCAAGATCAACAAAAAATCTATGTCGATGCTCATCAAATTGATCGAAGTTATGAAGAGAGATATGGTGTTTTTTAGAGTAAGGCCCCAAAAGATCTCCATAAAGTTTGGAAATGGAGTGAATTTGTCTCCATGATTCATGGGACCTTTTGAAATCATATAGAGGAAAGGGTCGACGACATATAGGCATTATTGACCTACATCATTAGAACATATGCATGACATGTTCCATGCTTATGTATTACATCATTTTATTTCATATCCTTTGCATGTTATTGACTTATTAGGTCTAATACAAGTTCACAGTTATGGCCAAGCCAGTTTTCATACTAGACCAATGAACCATACAACTTAGGCGACAATTGGTGGACCAAGTGAAGATTCGTTGGAACGATTATATTCCCATTTCAGTTACTTGGGGAGACACTAAGGAGGTTGTCACCATATTCCTTTCCCATTTTGAGGACTTCAAGACGAAGTTTATTTTTCAGAGGGCATGTACGTAGTGCCTTCCTTTGGTTGAATAACCTTGATATTACGTTGGCATTGATATAGACTTAAGGATCATACATTATTATTTGAGGACCTCAGGCCGTGGATTCAAATATTTGACTTTTACTATTTGTGGATGTGATAATAATTATTTTCGATCTTGATGTGATGATGATAATAGCTGTGATGGATGTGTTTTATGAATATGTCTAATCATGTGATGGATTCATTATGTTGTCTATTTACATTAGTCCTTGCTCATGGTTAACAAATATGTTGATGATTATGTTGTGGTGATGATTTAGTAGACATAAGTATATTGGTGACTAATATTGTGTACAAGTGAAACTGATGATTAGTAAGTATGAAAGAAGACTACCCATGTGACAGACCTAAGTAGTTTCATTTATGGATGTAATTTCAACATTATGATAAAATAAAATGGGGTGATTAATGAGACAAATATTCCAAAGGGCCAGGGTGTTATTGCTAGAAAATAATATTACTATGTAGAAAATCCAGTGAAGAATATGAGAAGGCACACAAGAGGGATATGAAGAGACACTGGAAAATAATAATAAAAAGGGAATTTGAGAAACATTGGAGAGGGTTTTTCCCTGGAAAAAATTCAAATTCCAAGAGATATGGAACAACAAAGAGGAAGGAGTTCTTTCGGTTGGAAAGGGAGTAGGAAGAGTTCCTAGGTGTGGAACTAATTACCTCTCGCATCCCTGTTTTCCTAGAGGGTGGAGATAATGTTTCTCAGGAAATTCCCAATGGGACGAGGTGGAGGAATTGATCTTGGAAAATTCATGTGAGTTCTAGAATCCATGGTTTTTGGGTGGAACCACAATGTTTGTGTTTTGAATGGGTGGAGACCATTGGCCTCTAGAATCCTTGTGCATGTTGTTGATTTTCAATTCAACTGGTGGATGGAGATGGATGGTTCTCTGGAGTCTCTAGTCTAATTGATGGTTGTGTTTCCGTCCTGAGGAAAATATCCCTCAATTTATGGAACTCAGATTGGTGGTGATGACTACAAGTGAGACTTGGTTGTAACTGTCTATGATTGAGTGGAGAGTCATAGTCCTAGACTCAGTTTCCCACTAGTTTTTGAGATAAGTATATCTCATGCTTTTAACAAATCAATAATTTTATACATATGTACATATATATGTGCCTATTTCATTACTAGTATAAAATTATGCTCATTGATGAAATTATTTATGATTTATTTGTCTTATGAATTAACCAATGTGTTGTTTTTATTGTTTAAAAGATGATATAACAACAAGTGGTAAAAATGATTCAATCCTTGTAGTTTCTAGCATATAATCTTCTTTATTGCAGTATGGGATGCATGCCCTTATACTAATATTTTGGATGTAGGGATCAACAAGTACAATTGATTTTATTTTTGTTATAACTTTAATTATGTGGATTTTTAGAAGCTAAACATTTTTCCATGTTGAGGGCAAATACCACTAATAATGAGAATAAAATTTCAGATATTGTTTCACAATATTTTAGGAATTATAATCCAAGGAAGATGAGCTTCCTAAATGCATCTTTAAACATGCCATGTTGGAATTTATGCCATAACATATCTTCCATTACATTCCAAAAGATGAAAATGTTTCCACAATGAGGGAAATTCCTACTGATTATTTGGTGAAAATTTTAGATATTGAGTCACAATATTTTAGGATATATGAGTAGAGAAAGTCGAGCCTTCTAAATGCTCCTAAAATCAGACATCAAAAAGGTCATGTTGGAATTTATAATATATATTTTCTTATGGGTGGTATTAGAATCTGAAAATTTGTCTATAGTGAGGGGAAATTCCATTGAAAATGTGGTGAAATTTTCATATATTGGGTCTCTATATTTTAGGATATATGACCAGTGAAAGTTGATCTTCCTTAATGATCCTAGAATTGTGAACCAAATCGGATTGTGTTGGTATTTTTGGTTATAACTTTTCATCTATGAGGTTATAGAAGTTGAAACTTGAACCATAGTGAGGGAGACTCCCACTAATCATTTTTTTTCCATAACTTGGACTGCTATAATTTCGGAGATTTTCCATGAATCATTTTCTATACTAATTTGCATGCAAAGTGTTTGATGAATTACATAAATGTTTCAATGATTCATTGCATACAAATTGTTTGATGAAATTCCCCAATGAGTATGTTGTTTTGTGGTTGGGGATAGTATTGATGTGTAATAGTATTTTTGTAGTTGATATATGCTTATTTGTATGCAAGCACTTTACTACATTAATTTGCATGCAAAGTGTTTGAAGAAATGCTTAAATGCAAATGTAATAGTATAGTGATTGTTTGAAGAAAATGTAATAGTATAGTAATTGTTTGAATAAAACATTATTTTGTTGATGGGATAGTATTTTTGTATGATAATATTGTTGTGGTTGGTCTATGCCTATTTGCATGCAAGGAATTTGAAAAGTTTCATGCAAATAAATGGAAAAGTGACATGATTATGTGGCATGTTTTAAGTCAGTATGTTACTAGTGGAATAAGTGCAAGGTTTATGATTTAATCTCCTATAAAATGTTTGAAAAAATATATAGAAGACAAATACTACTCAATTGTTTGTACAAAAAATATTTGAAGAAAGGTTTACTTGCAAAAGTGCTTTATAAAATGTCTAAGAAATGAAAATCAAGTTTTTGAAAGTATGGTATGTTTATATATAGTAGAGGTATGTGACAAAGTGATCTCATGTGATCTAGGAGAGATTTGTAATGAATCTCTATTAATTTATGGTATGTTTATAGTTGTAACTTTGATTTTGCATTGTTAACTTTGGAAACCCCATTTCCATAATTGGACATTAGATATTGGGCCATTCATAGCTTCCTCCTTCTACCTTAGTTTGGACCATGGGTCGTAAGGGTGTATGTTCATAGGTGGTATCCAAGCTTCTAGGTTCAAACACATGGATTGGATGGGATCTATCACAAATGAAATGTAGAGAAAAGGTTCCACACGAGACCTTTGGAGATTAAAATTTTGGAACTTTGTGTTATTTTGAGAATGGTTGCTTATTGGGTGTAAGTGATTATTGTTTGTTGAATTTCACTAGTGATTATTTACTACTTTCATATGTGGTTATGTGAAAATATATTTCTGTATATATGAATATACTCATGCTAGTTAAAGAATTGATTAGAGTTGATGCAATAAGATAAACATGCAGAATGCTGACTAGATTCCTTAGAGTATCCTAACAAGGATGGAAAAAGTTTATGACTGAATGATGCAATCAAAATTATGAAGGGTAATATCTCAAATTAACTCCTACTAGATTATAATTTTCTTTGATGTTTATAAAATATTGGCATAAGATGATGAATAATAGCATGCTATATATGAATCAGCTCAAAGATGCATATCCATCAAATAAATATTAAATAATGATATGCTAGATGCATGAAGGTATTGTAAGTGCATACAATAATGGATGTGCATACATAAAGACAGTCCATTGTCATAACATGATCCAGATGATTAAGAGTGGTTAATGATGAGCATGTAATCATGAGTAGGTTGACAATATGGTTGGGAAACCAATGAGAGTATTGTATGTAGCCTTGACGAACCAAAGCTATGGAACATAAGGTTCTGATGAGAGAATGGCACAAGTGACACCTACATTTGTTGATATGCATATTGTGATAAAGTTGTGAGTGCATTAATGAGAGCTTTGTTACTAGTTAGTGGTTTTCTCTAGATATGTGCTCTAAGAACTATTGATTATGACTCTTGAACTTGTGCAGCCTTAAGAATGTTTGATTAAGTGCATAATATGAGTATGTGCTTATGATATTGCATGAAGGAATGATATTTTTTTAAGAAAATTGTATTAACACAATGTGTGTTGAGATAGTTGGTATGCACATGAGTGCAAGTGGGTGCTAGTTGTAGCACTATGACTAATGATTATGAGTTGATTGTAGACTATGTCATGGTTGCTAGTCTTGGTAAAAGGTTGATTTCAAATTAATAGGCACATGTGACTGACATGTGTGAATAATTGTAAAGCAACATGCTTGGTATTAGCATGGAAAGGTAATGTTTGGTTTGTTTATGTTGATATAATTAACAACTGAGTGTATGATAGCACATAAAAAGACTCCATTATAGTAAGGTAAAAACGTAAAAGAAAGGAATTTGGTGAGAATTCCTTTGGCTAAGTTTGGAAATTGCAATTCCAATTGAATGAGTGTTTTGTATGAACACAAGAGGTTTTCTTAACCTTGATTTTGTCACACATTATGTGACTATGCTATATTCACGAAAATGTTGATGATTAAATGAGTATATGCAATGCCATTATATTTGACAGGTTGCTATCTTAAGCATGATATTTGAGGTAAGAGGCTGATTTCTAATCTTGTAAAGGCATGATCTAATGGTGGTAAGATAGATTGTGTCTAATTCCTTTAAGATCGCAAATGCTTTGATTATAAGCCTTGGTATAGAGGCTAAATTTAAATGGTTTTTTGGTCTCCGTACAAATGCTAAATAAAATCAATGATGTTGGTTTGGGCATAATAACCAGTTTCCAATTATAGATGAATTCGTCAAGGGAACATAAATATTTTGAGAGTTGATATGTGCATGTAGCAATTCTAGTTTTTGAAAATTTATGTTGAGATAAAATATGCTTATTTATGTCAATGATTTTGATACATATGGCTAATATGTAAATTAAGATATGTGTTCGGTTGCAAGGAAACATGCTTGGTATAATAGGGAAAGACAATTTATATATTGTTATATTTATTAATGCACTAGAAATTGTGAGTATATGGCAACGTGATGAAGGGAATCGTAGGGAAAAAGAGTTTGCCATAAAATATGAAATGTTATTTATGAACTCTTCGAAGCACTAGAAAATTATGGGGGTTGAGTTATGGCATCTATTGAATTTTGTTTGCATTTTGTGTTTCATGATTTGTTTGTGCTTGATTTACGATTTTGACTATGATTGGTGTATGACCATGCCGCTTTGTTTATAGCGTTGTATTGATGTTTGAATTTCTGTGTTTTCTTCATTTTTCTTTTTGTTCTTGCCTTCTATGTTTTGAGGGCCTTGGGATTTTTTGGGGAAAGAGGAAAACTAATTGAGCTCGGGAAGAGTTGAGTGGAACCCAAAAGGAAATGTAAGACCTGGATAAAAGACCAACATATGAGTAATGGATAGTTGAAGGAAGGAAAGAAAAAATATGATAGCCTATTGGGTTGGTTGAGTCCACATGGATAAATGGAACGTGAAAATATAGCCATGAGAAAGCTAACCAATAAATGTAAATTAAATGGGCTAGAGATAATAGATGGCTTCGCTATCTTGGTAATTGTTGTTCTCAATGTTGTGCATGCTTTACATGGATAAAATAATTTCTCTTAACCTTAACCTTATAAACACTTGTAATAATGTTGTGATCATGATTATGTTGTTACACAAGGTCATCAAGGGTCATTCTTGTGGAAGAATGATTGTTTTGATTTGTTTAATGCAGGCGAATGACATAAAAAGGTTCCTTGTTTTATAAGGAATCAAGTGGGAAAAGTAGCCTTGGCAGGTCTATGATTTTAATATCATGCAAATATGATTATGATATTGTGTTCGTGTTTATATTATGGATATGGAATGTTGAAGGATATATTAGCAAAAAGGAAATCAATGTGCTCTATGGCGTGTTGGGACAAGCGTGGATAATTTAAAACATCACAAATCTAGATCGTGGATGCACTTAGTGAAGTGTGGGAAAGACATTATAGATAGTATGGCCTGGTTCACATGAATATAGGCGATGTGGTCTCTGGATATTATGTTACAATGTGTAATTCATATGTATATGTGCATGTGTTATGTGTATGTGGTATTGTGCCATATGTTCGTGTATTGTGTTATGTGTACATCTTATGTGTTACATTATGTTGTATACTGTAATGTGTTTGGGGTAAGCGGGTATGGGACTGCCTAAGCCCTTGTGCTATGCGATGTGTTGGGTGGAGGTGGGTGAACCTTTGGATTCTTGATGCTAATATGCCCCTCGAAAGAAGACTACATGGGTTGGTAGTGTCCATACTCGTGGGGTAGCAAATGGACTTATATATATTTCTATCTGTTTATATATAGGGAGCCTTGGTGATTGAGGGTGGAGGTGAGACTCTGGATTCCCTTGCTACCTTGGGAAATCGATCCCACAAATCAAAGAGAAGAGGAGGCATTGGGTGCTTCCACTTTGTCAACCAATCTAGTGTGTACGAAAGAAAAAAAGGCCATCCGAATGATTACTAGTTAGACAACCAGTCTGTGTATATAAAGGAAGAGGAAAATAACAATTTGAAAATAAGTATCAATATTTTATTTAGTTATGAATTTCAAAATTATGAACATAATCTAAGATTCTGATTTATGATGGTTGGGTTTTGAGCTAACTAGATGTGATATTTTTACATAATGATTTTATCAAGGAGCTAATTTGACTTGTTATGACAGGAATAAAATAGAATTGCAAATGTAGCCTCATTGATGAGCTACCAATGATGTATGATTTGAGTTTATTATAATTCCTTTTGGTGAATCTAATGGAAATTGCCCAGTCTTGGTGGTTGGAGTTGACTACAACAACAATAGCAACAACAACAAAGGAATTGGAACATCCAACAATATGTTGATAAAGGAATTCAAAATTAGAGCCATTGTGGGACATTGGTACCCAATAGTGTCCATTGATTTCCATAAGCATGATATTACTAGTATGATACTTTTGAGGCAAGGGTATGACTTAGTTTTGGAAGCTTTTGATGCGAAGATACCTTGCCAAGGAATGGATAACCCAAGGGAGTGGGAAGCAGAGAAGGAGATGCCTAAACTTGGAAGGTGAGTGATTGCATGGAAAGGGGTGATTGGATTTCCTAAGGGACTGAGAAGCAGAGAAGGGAAGGCTGGGGAATAATTTTTTTTTGGTCATTAGCATTGTTGGCTCAAATCAAAAGCACATTAGGAGTGTGCCTGAAAACAACGAGTTGGTAACTGTTCACTAAGAGGACAAGGAGGACAATGATTGTAGTGTTGGACATTGGAGGAAGGTAACACTCCATGTAACAACACACATCCAAGTCATATTGAACACATCTAAATCTTCCAAGGACTGCAAGGAGGACCATTGAAATATGGTTGAACTATAACTCAATGTTTATCATATCTTTTTTTTGTTGGTTGAAGCAAATGCATGGAATATTGTAAATATTGTAAAGAGATGAGTATATAAATCTCCATGAAACAATATGCCTTTTTTCAAGTGTTCCTTTGATGGTTGTATACGTTTCATTGAACACTAAGGATGATGTCCCCCTAAGGGGGAGGGGTTTGTGACAACCCCAAGTAGTTACATTTATGTATGCAACGTAAACATTATAATAAAATAAAATTGGTTGAGTAATGAGACACATATTCCAAAGGGTTGGGGTGATTATTGCTAGAAAATAATATTACTATGTAGAACATCTAATGAAGAATATGAGGAGATAGATAAGGGGAATATGAAGAGACAATATAAAATAATAATAAAAAGGGAATTTGAGAAACATTGGAGGAGGATTGTTTCCTGGAGAAAATTTGAATTCTAAGAGAGATGGAACAACAAAGAGGAATGAGTTCTTTTGAATGGCAAGGGAGAAGGAAGAGATCCAAAATGTGGAACTAATTACCTCTTGAATCCCTATTTTCCTGGAGGTTAGAGATGGCGTTTCTTAGGAGATTCCCAATGGGCTAGGACGGAGGAATTGGTCATGGAAAATTGCTAGAGGATTTTTGAATGTTTCTTTGTTATCTTTTGATTTTAATGTGAGTTATGGAATCCCTGGTTTTTGGGTGGAACTACAGTGTGTGTGTTTTGAATGGGTGGAGACCACTGGCCTCTAGAATCCCTATGCATGGTTTTGATTTTCAATTTAGTTGGTGGGTGGAGACGGATGGTTCTATGGAGTCCCTGGTCTAGTCGATGGTTGTGTTTATGTCTTGGGAAAGAGATCCCTCAACCTCTGGAACCTAGATCAAGGGTGATAGCTACAAGTGAGAGCTGCATGTAGTTGTCTATGGTTGGGTGGAGAGTCAAAGTTCTAGATTTAGTTTCCCAATAGTTTTTGAGATACGTGTCTCTCATGTTTTCAAGAAATTAAGAATTCATACATATGTACATTTATAAGTGCCTATTTCATTATTAGTCTGGAATGATGCTCATTTATGGCATGATTCATTATTATTTTCCTTATGAATTAACCAATGCGTTGTTATTACTTTGTAAAGGTGTTGGAACAACATGCGGTAGAAAGAATTCAATCCTTTGAGTAGGTAGCATGCAATCTTCTTTATTGCAACATGGGATACATGGCCTTATACCAATATTTTGGATACAGGGATCAATGAGTACATTTGATTTTATTTGTTATAAATTTTATTTTGTGGAGTTTCAGAAACTAAAAAATTAACCACATTGATGGGAAATCCCACTGATAATGTGGTTAAAATTTCAGATATTGTTTCACAATTTTTTTTAAGTAATTATGATCCAAGGAAGATGAGCTTCCTAAATGCATCTTTAAATAGGTCATGTTGGAATTTCTACCATAGATTATCTTTTGTTAGGTTCTAGAAGCTAAAAAAAATTTCATATTTAGGGGAAATACCTTCGATCATGTGTTAAAAATTTGAGGCATTGAGTTGCAACATTTTAGGATATATGAGCATAGGAATTCGAGCTTCCTGAATGCTCCTAAAATTAGACATCAAACAGGTCATGTTGGAATTTCTATTATATGTTTTCTTCTGGGAGGTCTTAGATGTTGAAATTTTTTCCACAATGAGGGGAAATCCCACTAATAATGTGGTAAAAATATCATATCTTTAGTCACTATATTTTAGGATATATGATCAGTGGAAGTTGAGCTTCCTGAATGATCCTAGAATTGTGCACCAAATAGGATTGTGTTGGTATTTTTGGTTATAACATTTCACCTATGAGGTTCCAAAAGTTGAAACTTGAACCATACTAAGGGAGACTCCCACTGATCATTTGGTTCAGTTTCCATAACTTGGAATACTATAATTTCATAGATATTCCCTGAATCATTTGCTATACTAGTTTTCTTGCAAAGTGTTTGATGAAATGCATAAATGGTTCAATGATTCATTACATACAATTTTTTTTGATGAAATTCCCCTATGATTATGTCGTTTTATGGTTAGGGATAATATTTTTGTGTAATAGTATTGTTGTAGCTGATATATGCTTATTTGTATGCAAGGGGTTTACCACATTAGTTTGCATGCAAAGTGTTTGAAGAAATGCTTAAATGAAAATGTAATAGTATAGTAATTGTTTGAAAAAAATGTAATAGTATAGTAATTAGTTGAAGAAAATGTTCTTTCGTGGGTGGGATTGTATTTTTGTATGATAATATTGTTGTAGTTGGTCTATGCCTATTTGCATCCAAGGAATTTGAAAACTTGCATGCAAAGAAATGGAAAAGTGGCATGATTATGTGGCATGTTTTTAGTTAGTATGTTACAAGTGGAATAAATGTAATGTTTCTGATTTAATCTCATACAAAATATTTGGAAAAATATATAGAAGATACATTCTACTCAATTGTTTGTACACAAAATATTTGAATAAAGGTTTACTTGCAAAATGCTTTCCAAAATTATGAGAAATGAGAATGAAGTTTTTGCAAGTATGGTATGTTAATATATAGTAGAGGTATGCGACAAAGTGATCTCATGTAATCCATGAGAGATTTTTAATGAATCTTTGTTCATATAATATGTTTATTGTTGTAACTTTGATTTTGTATTGCTAAACTTAGAGACCCCGTTTGCATGATTGGACATTGGAGATTGGGCTATTATAGTAGTTGCCTCCTTCTACCTTAATGTGGACCATGGGTGGTAAGGGGGCATGTTTACAACCCAAATGAAATTTCATATGACGAGTCAACAACTTATGGTTTGATTTGAATTTTTTACTTTTGTCTCAAAAAATTTAAATCTCAATTTAAATTTCTACAGTGAATTCTAATGACATGTTAGTTGGTTGCATGCAAAAGTTGGTTTCTTGGCCGAACGACTCACACATGGGTGATGGGGCTGTATAGATAGATGGTACTTCATGGGAGGGATGAGATAGTTCCCCTAATTCCAACCACTAGCGCTCCCATCGTGACTTGGGATGGAAGGTATTGGGATACCTTTGTATTGAATATCACAATGTTGTGGGGGTAGACCCATGATTGGGCTGCTCACAAGGATTTTAATGGGGGGAACACATCAAGGAAAATTATTTGATCCCTATCACCATTGGTCTCACTATAGATAGAAACATAACAGAGGATAATAGTCTCCATCACCACACCTAGTTTTTGCCCTCGTAATCATTAGATTCTTGAAGGGAAAGCGGTGTGGTACCCTTGTAACTTCGAAAGGGAAGTTCTTGAAGGGAACGAATGACTTGGAACCCTTGGAATCAAGAAGAAACTAATTGGCATGGTTCCCTTGGAACTTCAAAATGAAAGTTTTTTGAAGGGCACGACCACCTTGGAACCCTTGACATCAAGAAGAGACAGATTGGCATGGCACCCTTGGAACTTCAAAGGGAAGTTGTTGAAGGGAATGATCAACTTGGCACCCTTGAATCAAGAAGAAACTACTAAAATATAATTAAGATATGATAACCATACTAATTCACATAATGAAGTAAGTGAGATTTTAGAACCAAATTAACTAAATCAAGAGTAAACCTTGGGTGAAGGGAGAATAGGAAGAAACAAAAGGATAAATTGAGAATTATACCCTTCCCATGTTTGGAAAATATTAGGTAGATAATGTGCATATAAATAACTCAAAAGTGTGTAAGGTTTTAATAAGCAAAGGGGAGAAAGGGGCATAGAGTTAATTAGAAACATTAATCCTAGAATAGTTTAACCTCATTAAGAAAAGAGGGCAAGAAATGAAAATAATAAATACTAAATTAAATTAGAGAAATTTAGTTTCTTGAGAGAACATCCATGTGGCTAGAGCTAACACAAGGACCATCTAAGAGTCAATTTGAGTTAAACTAGGGAATAGTTGAGAGACCAAATATGAGACCTACCACTTGGCTGCAGTAATGAACACAAAATAAGGAGTATGAAAGGGGGATCAAGAGATAACTAGGAGAAGAAATATGGAGCCATGTTGGGGTGAGGAAAAATATTATTTTTGAATAAAAAATTAAGTAAATAAATTAGGAGAGCCTTGATGAGAATATGACACATGGGTGGGTGAATAATCAAACTTTTTGATTAAAAAAGAGAGTTATTTATGCATGAAATGCTAAGTGTCACCTATGAAGACTCCCTATAAAGAAAGCAGCAAGGAAGGGAAGCGCGGCGGGGGGGCGGGGGGGTGGTTTGCCTTATTATTGGATGGATTACATAATGCTATTGTGAGTGATTATGAAGCCTATAATGAGTTTGGTGTGGTGTATGCCATTAGAGAGGGGATTCTTGAGGTAGGAGTGATCTCCTCCATCAGTTAACATTCTTCATTTACTGTACAACCCAATTACAACTCAAAGGTATGTGGGGAAGAAGAGTACCCAAGGATTAAAATGGGAGGTCAACTAGTAAATCATCAACATTTGGTTGAGATGCATCATTCTACAGACGAGAACATGGAAAATAATAAGTGAGTGCAAGCAGTGGCAAGGATGAGATCAAATCTCCACTCCTAGGTGAACAATACTTGTTGTATTCATGATGTTTTATTACACTATTTTGTTGAATTGTAAATTAGTGGGATATTGAAATATGCACCTTAAAATTTATGTGTTTCGAATGTTGATGTATTTTTATTTATATGTAACTTTCATAATGGATGTGGCTATCGAATGATTAGTTTAAAAATGAAAATATTTATTTTCTTATGAATGCATTTCGAGACTTAAATACATTATGCATCGGCTAAATAAATAATAGCATGGTTCTTGTATCTATTAATCTGTTGTTATTTCCTTGAGTTTGATTCGAATACAAAAAAAAATTGGCATCATGGGGATGATCCCCACATAATTCCTATTTTTTCATTTATCTAGATCACATTCGACTTGTGAAGTGGCTAAAATCACACAAAATCGCAAGCTATTGAAATTTGGCAGATTTACTTATTGTGATAGCGTACCTTTTTTCCAAGTAGCTACATTAAATGCACATTGATTAGGCCCTTGTTGTGACTTTTTTGTAGATCCAATAGGATATGATCGATTTGAGGAAACTAATGAACAAAATCAATTCTTTCATTTTCTCCCAAGATGTTTTCATATATCTCCAATAAAATATTAGAAATCCTATTTTCCAATAAAATATGGTAAAAACAATTAAAAAATGATTAAAAATGCCAAAATTAAAAAATTAAAAGAGAATTAAAAAAATACTAAGTGGTTTTATTGGTAAAAATAAAGACAAAATGTGATAAAAGTGACAAGTTATAGGCTTATTTTGGCAAGAATAAGGTTTATTATGATTCCTATTTAAACCAAAAACAAGGACCAACAAAGTGCTT
Source organism: Pinus taeda (assembly GCA_000404065.3). Lineage (NCBI taxonomy): Eukaryota > Viridiplantae > Streptophyta > Pinopsida > Pinales > Pinaceae > Pinus > Pinus taeda. The sequence goes on from APFE031224072.1 coordinate 37,115, forward strand.
AAAAGGGACAATAGGATATCATAAGTCTAATAAAATTAAAGCATGAGAGAAGTTTGCTTTCTCAGTTCATGAATGTCAAAAAATAAAATGTTCAATCAAGGAAGGATATGTACGCTCAAACATGGAATCAAGGCCCATCCCAAATGAGGTTATTGTTAACCTTATATTTTGAAAAATGACATTTGAATTTGGCTAATTTTAGACCCAAAAATTCAAACAATCAAAGGAGTTGAATATTATAAAGCCATTAGAATTAATTTCAAATTGGATGACATAATTATGATTGATAAAATGGACTTACATATATAGATAAGATAAATAAGATACAGGGATGTGATGAAGATTTTAGTCAGCATGGGAAAAATCTAAAAAAATGGAAAATAAAATTGAAAAACAATACAAACAGGGAAAGGTGGCTAATAGGACAAAATATAGTATAATTAATTAGTTGGAACAATGTATAGTGGATTATTGTGTTGACCCATAAGATGCAAAGTATGTACAAGATTTGAATAAAAGTAAAGATATTAACATTCAAGCGTCGAAGAAGAAATTTTAAAAGTGTAATATTGACCATATACAAAATTTAGAACTTAAGACTATAGATCAAGAGAAGTACCAAATATTGCAACATATGATATAAATGACCTGTCAAATGGAATTGCAATAGCAACAAATTCAGGCATTACGAAATGAGAATGTTGAGCTCAAAGGTTCAATTCCTTCTTTAGGTCAACAATCCATAATAATTGTGATCCAGGTTGTACAAGGAATGAAATGAAATGGAACAAACAAAGATAAATATAGAAGAGATAATAATAATGTGGTGAAAACCCAACTTCTATTAATAAATGAAATAACATAATAATATAGAACACAAATTGGCTAGAATGGTTGTAGCTATCTATGAACATAGGGAGATGATGACTACGCACATTTGCAAAAGTTGTTACAATAGGATGAAAGAATGGAATTTTAACATAAACAAAGAAACATATAGTTAAAAAAACTTAACCATATAAGATGAAATACCAAAAGGTTATTGGGACTTGAGGTGGTTAGTTGGTATATCAACTTCTTGAGGACATACTTTTTGTATAAAATATTTGTTTGGGTTGCATAGCTCATTGGAAAAAAGTATATGATAAATACAACTCTTGACTAGGGCTAGGGAATCAAAATCCTTTGCCCCCTGATTTTCCAAAATATCATTTAGGGATTCAAAAAAGCCTCAAAATACCGGGACACAAAATTCAAACGAAAACTGCCAAGAAGATAAAGAATTGAAGAGATACTAGAAGAGGTGGATGACCATTGATATTCACCTAGATAAATCCTCCCCCCTTATGAAGCAATAGTCTCCATTGCATCAAGTTACTCATTAGATGGGTTTTTTTTTCAAAATTTGGCTCCTAGTGCACCACTTGCCTTGTGAAGAAGTTGCCCTGCTTTGACAACTTGGTAGAATTTTATGTGTTGTTGGCGAGTATCCTTTGTGCTGGTGTCCATGATTTGACCCATTATAGCCTGTTCAATGTAGTAAATATTGATTTATATTGGGGACAATTTCTCGACTGCCTTTGAGGTTTCCAACAAAGGTGGAAAATATGGTTGAAGAAACTCCATGTTAAATACTAGGTGCAACCTAAGGAAAGGGGGAATGCTCAATTCAAAATAATTTTCACCCATGTATTTTATGATTATGTGAGGCCCATATTGGATTGGTATGACCTTCCTATGGTGGCCTGTGATGCACTATTTATGTAAATGTAACCACACCTTATCACCAACCTGAAACTTATGTGGAACCATGTGCTAGTCATGTTGCTACTTATACTTGGTAATGGATTTTTGTAGGATATAATTAAGTCGAACTTAAACAAGAACACAAAAAATTACAGATACAACAATGAATATAGAGATGCAGCAAAAATAACACTTCATTTTGTTAATATCAAATTCTAAAATATGTTTGCAAACAAATTGGAAACAAGACTAGCTCGGACGATGGTAGATTTGTAGAATTTAACCCCGTACATAAATTACCTACATACGAATTCTAAAACATAGAAAATAAAAAATGCGATAGCATAACACATAAAACACATATACACAAAGATTTTCCCTTGGATCCCAAAATCGTGACTACTAGCTTGATTTTTCATTATATTCCTTTCAATGTTACAATACATATTTATACATGTTGAAGCATCCAATACCAAGGACCGAAAACCATCACATCCAAAACCATGGACTGAAAACCATAGGCAGGTTTGCCCAACCTAATATAGGGTCCAATTTTTTTTTTTTTCACAGGGTGCTGCCCTGGACCTCGTAGAGGGGGGCTACCCACCCCCCTCAAACCCCCCAGATAGGGGGGGATGCGACCCCCCCATGACCCCCCCGCTACGCAATCGACGCAATGAAAGGGGGGCTCCACCCCCCCTCTAACCCCCTAGTACACTACTTGATTTAGTCGTTGAAAGAATATAACACAACCCAACATTCTCCCATTTGTTGTTTTCTTTCCATAGGGGGCCACAGGAAAGTTTAGCCATGTTTCCAACCTTGAAATGCCCATTGTTTCTCTACACTAGGAGAACTTCTCAGAGCTCACAAATTTTGTCAATGCATCTGCAGTATTCTTCAAAGTGTCCACCTTTACCATCAACACCTTTTTGTCTTCTATCATATCCCTCACAAAGTGATACTGAACATCAATGTGCTTTGTCTTTGAATGATAAGCAGGGTTCTTTGCCAAGAAAATTGCACTTTGGCTGTCACAAGTCTATCCTTATAGCTCCCTGTACTAACCCCATACTTGAACACAATCTCTGCAACCAAACTGCTTCCTT
>APFE031224072.1:42252-66398 GCA_000404065.3 Pinus taeda
GATTTCTTCTTAAGGAAATATATCCATGTATTCCTTGAGAAGTCATCTATAAATGATATATAGTACACAGACTTACCCAATGATGGAACCTTCACAGGTACAAACAAATCACTATGCACAAGCTCTAATATCTGTTCGCCCTCTTACCACCAGAGGGGAAACTCACACGATTCTACTTCTCGTATACACAATTTTCACAGAAATCAAAATCCAGAGAGCTATTACTCATACCTTCTACCATACTTTTACCATGAAGTATTTGAAGGCCCTTCTCTCTAATATGTCCAAGCCTTTGATGCCACATCATGGTATTCTCTCCAGAGACCACTAGATTTTCAGCTCCACTTTTAGGAACCACATAACTGTTGCACCCATCAACAACAGTGCTACCTTGCAACTTGTATAGAGTTCCAATCTGAACTCCCCGCATCAATACCAGTGCTCCATGAACCATATTGTAGGTATCTTTATCAAACACTATCTTTACACCTGCATCATTAAGCTTGCTTACATAGATCAGATTTGTAGCAAATTTAGGAATATGTAGAACACCCAGAAGTGTTCTAACCCTTCCACCTTGCAACTTCAACTTTACTTTTCCGTGACCAATGATTCTAGCCTTCCTATCATCCCCCAAGAAGACCACCACCATTGTATTTCTCATACTCGCAGAACCACTCTCTATGGGGAGTGAAGTGAAAGGATGCACCTGAGTCAATCAACTATGCCTCATGATCTACATGTGTACTTGAAGAAGCCAAGTACACATCCCCACCTTCATCTAAGGTGGTTTTCGCCCCTACAGAAGGAGCATCATCAGATCCCTTTCCTTTATCAGGAGCTTTAGATTTACAGTCCCTTTTGAAGTGCCTTTCCTTTCCGCATTTCCAGCACACCACCTTTACAGGTTTTCTTGGAGATTTAGATCTCCCACTCGTTGACTTATTTTTGTTTTTGTTCCGGGACTGTCCTCATACAGACAAGGCATCACCATTCTAGCTCTCCATATTTTCCCGTCTCATCTCCTCCATCAACAAGGCTGAGACTATTTCATCAAAATGCAAGGTAGTTACATTGCTACCTATTGCAATAACCAAACTATCCCACAGATCTAGTAGAGAACACAACAAACTAATGCACTTATCTTCATTTGAAATTTTAATATCAACAAATGCTAACTGAGTTACCATAGTATTAAATGCGTTCATATGCTCTGTCACCGAGTCTCCATCTTTCATCCTCAGGTTATACAAAATTTTCCACAAGAACAGTTTATTCACCAGAGACTTAGATTGGTACAAAGTCGCTAACTTGTCCCACAAAGCCTTTGCCATAGCTTCCCTTGATACATTCAGCAATATTGAATCTGAGACACACAATCGTATTGTGCTCTTTGCCTTCCGATCCAACTTCTTCCATTCTTCATTGAACACTCCCATTGGTTTAGTACCTGGATCTACCATGATCCACTGATCTTTATCCACCAACAGATCCTCCATCTTGAATTTCCACAACACAAAACTCGTTAAATTTCTCGATCTCTATCTTTCGATTGCTCGCCATCTTCTTTCACCACCAGAATCGATCTCGCAGATCTCCCATTGAACAGGGTCTACCATAGGCCCAAGCGAAACCCCTCAGCAACAAAAGCGTCCCCTTGAAGCCAAAACAACTTCGATACCAAATGTAGGTTTTAACCCCATACATAAATTACCTGCATACGAATTCTAAAACATAGAAGATAAACAATGCGAGAGCATAACACATAAAACACATATACACAGATATTTTCCCCTGGATCCCAAAACCAGGACTACTAGGATGATTTTTCATTATATTCCTTTCAATGTTACAATACATATTTATACATGGTGAAGAATCCAATACCATGGACCAAAAACCATCGTGTCCAAAACCATGGACTGAAAACCATCGCGTCCAAAACCATGGACCAAAAACCATAGGTAGGTTCACCCAACCTAATATAGGGTCCAATTTTTTTTCCCGGGGGTGGCCCCATAGAGGGGAGCTACCCACCCCCTTCAAACCCCCCGGACAGGGGGGGTTTCTGCCCCCCTTGTGATCCCCCGTTGCACAATTGGCACAACGAAGGGGTGGCTCCACCCCCCGTCTAACCCCTCGTCACACTACCTGTGCTTCCTTATGAAGAAGTTGCCTTACTTTGACAACTTGGTAGACTTTTATGTGTTGTTGGCGAGTATCCTTTGTGTTGGTGTCCATGATTTGACCCATTATAGCTTGTTCAATGTAGTAAATATTGATTTATATTGGGGCCAATTTCTTGACTGCCTTTGAGGTTTCCAACAAAGGTGGAAAATATGGTTGAAGAAACTCCACGTTAAATACTAGGTGAAACCTAAGGAAGGGGGAATGGTCAATTCAAAATATTTTTCACCCATGTCCTTTATGATTATGTGAGGCACATATTGGACTGGTATGAACTTCCTATGGTGGCCTATGATGCACTATTTCTGTAAATTTAACCACACCTTATCACCAACCTGAGACTTATGTGGAACCCTGTGCTAGTCATGTTGCTACTTATACTTGGTAATGGATTTTTGTAGGATATAATTAATTCAAACTTAAACAAATGTTAGAAAATTATATATTAGAGAGCAATGGAACACATAAAATATTGTAGAAATATAAACACAGAAAATGCATAAAACAAGAGAGATACAGATATACATGGTTCACCCAGTTTGGGTTACGTCCATGGAGAAACAACCAGTCCTTTTATTATATTATCTAGCAAAACCGAAGAGACACAATCTACAACAGATCTTCTGTAACTCCCTCTTCGCTCTCAATCTCCTCTCTTTTCCTCACTCAGAATATAGATATGCATAGACACAATACAATTCCTTCATATATAGCAAGGGGTTGCCTTCTAGGGTAAAAAACCCTAAACTAAACATAAATTCTACCGTCAGATCATTCGCCTAATGAATGGCCCAGATTAACTAGAAATTACTATACATTTACAAGGAAATTTTACATATGTTTTTAGCTTCGCGGGCGCTGCCCTCGAGCCCCTGCTAGGGGATCGCTGGCCCTCGGACCCCCAGCTGGGGGGACTAGCCCCCCTGAACCCCCGCGGAGGGGAGAAGTCCTCCCCCGCACTGCCCTGCGTGGAGGGGTGTACAATCTTCCTGGGGTATACATCTGGCTGAAACCTTTGAATATAAAAGATAATCAGGCTCCACACCCAACAAAAAGAATGCAAAAAATCACAGATACAACCATAAATATAGAGATGCGGCAAAAATAACACTTCATTTTGTTAATATCAAATTCTAAAATAGGTTTACAAATAGATTGGAAATAAGACTAGCTCGGGTGATGGTAGCTTATCTCTGAGAAGAGATGTCGTGGCTACATGCCTCTAAACTATGTTACAATGATTCTCCAAGGCCTATTTATTATTGAGAAACAATGGAAAACCCTAAACATCCAAAAACATAACCCTAGGAGATGAAGCGCTAAAACTATGTGCCCCGTTTGGGTAAATTGGTACTTCAACTTCCCAGGGTCATAACTTTGGCATACGATCGTCATTTGATGTGCATAATATCTCGTTAGAAAGATCTATATGAGGAATACAACTTTAGACTCACCAACACTAGTCTAGTTCCTTGATGGCCAAAAGTTTCCCAAAAAATGTCGCATAGGGCCTCAAAACAACTTCGAAAGTTCAAGACCCGAAAAACTGCTAAAAATAGTAAATTGTGGCACAATTAAGGAATCTAAAAAATTGAAAGAGACAATGGTGGGGGTCCAAGTGGAATAGGTGGGTGGCCAACAACATCTAACTAGATCAACCATGGACTTCTTTTTGGAAGTGTTAGATTGCTTTAATAAATTTGGTTGCCCTATCTACCTTGGCTTGAGCATGGGAGGACTCTATTAGTGAAGATGCAATGGGAATAGCTACATCAATTTGGGCCAATAGTTGGAACCCTAAGCACACTTGAAAATGACTGTGACCAATAGAGATTTGGAGGGACATTTTATAGCTATGTTTAACATATGGAAGGCTTTCATGATGTACATATGTGCTTGGAGTTGTATGTGTGAAAGATATACACAATCATTTTTTTGACCACTTTTGTTTGTCCATCTGATTGGGGATGAAAGGTAGCTAATTTGGTCAACTTGGTATGCATGAGAGACCATAAGATGGACCAAAAGGTGTTCATGAACCTATTTTTCTTATTTGAAATAATGGTCCCAGGTATCTCAAAATGAACCAAAACATGCTCAAAGAAGAGTTTAGTAGTGACTTTAGTGGTGATGCTCTTCCTGCATGGTGCCAAAATGTCCATATTAGAGAATTGGTCGATAAGCACAAACACACAGTCATTACCATGCTTGGTGGATGGAAAAAGTTACCTGCATGCCATGGAGACTCACTCCCAGGGATTTTTTGGGTAGATAGAGGAGTATAAAAGCTTAGTTTTTTTATGGTTGGCTTATAAATAGCAAAGATAGTGCATGATATAATATATTTCTAGACATCCTATCGAAGTTTTGGCTAGTAGAAATACTTTAGAATTACTACTAATGTCTTGTACACACTAAAGTGCCTTGCCAACCAGCTGTAATATGCTTCCTAGATCATCTTGGCACACTTGCTTAAAGGAACAAAAATGTGTCCTAGATAGCATTAGAGAGCATCTTGAAGGTCAAATTCTGGAACTCGGAATAAACTTTTGATATGTGGTAGCAAAGTCATAGTCATTGTTGCATAATTATGGCCACATAGAGGTATCATATCCATAGGAGTTAAGAACTTTGGTGAGTAGAATAATTTGGGGCCAATTGAGGCAGTGTGTGAGATGATTAGTGCTACCCTTCTTTCATTTCATGTTGAAATGGAATTGTTGTAGGTATGTCGACCTTTCTTTATAGTCATGATTTTATAACTATCCTTGTATATGAAAAAATTGCAGAAGCCTATGATCAATGTGGATGATTGTCTCCTTCCTTGGCATTATACTTCCCTAGAATATAATCCTTTCATTGTCGGCAATCCTATATGAAGGAGTACATCTCCTTGTCATAGGTGGTGTATCTTCAGAAAATATAGAAGAGTATTTCAATGTGAGAGGTCACCATATATCCCATATATCCTCTTTGAGTGAGAATTACACCAATAACATAGTAAGAGGCATCTATCTCGATCTCAAATGGTTGTTGCAAGTTTGGCAGGGTAAGAACTAGTGAATAATGACGATGGTTTTCCAGATCATCAAATGCTTTTTGCTATGACTCATACTAAGACAAATTTTTGTTTACTCCACCCTTGGTTACTTGACTTAAGGGCTAAGAGATATAAGAGAACCCCAACACAAACATTTTATAGAAGGTAGCAAGTCATACGAAGCTACAAAGCTCTGATAGAGTCATTGGGGTTGACCAATATTGAATAACTTGGATCTTGGCTAGGTCCACTTACACCCCATGTTCATCCAAAATGTATCCCAAGTATTGAATTTTCTACATGCCAAATGAGCATTTGTCTAAATTTCATATAACTTACGTTTCCATAGGATGCTCAAGACCTACTGAATGTGATGCAAATTTTTTTCTTAGGTTCTACTAAATATGAGGATGTTCTCTAAATATACAACCACAAAAGAGTGTTTGAACGGTCAAAGGACATCATCCATCATCCTCATGAAAATTGTTGGAGCATTAGTCAAGCCAAAGGGCATGACCAACCACTTAGAAAAGCCTTCTTTAGATTTGAATGTTATCTTCGATATATTAGTTTGTTCAATCAAAACCTTATGGTAGCTCGAATTTAGATCAATATTACTAAAACCTTGGCACCCTTAAGTTGGTTAAGAATATTGTAAATCCTAAGGACCAAGTATTTGTTCTTGATAGTGATTTTATACAAGGCTTTATAATCAATACAAATTATCCATGTCCCATCATTCCTTTTCACTAACAGAATTGGGCTCCTACAAGATGAGGAGCTTGTGCAAATGTGGCCCTTTTGGATGAGCTCTTGAATTTGACATTTTATTTTCTCATTCTCCAACTGAGAGTGTCTATATATTGGTCCATTAGACAAATGAGCACTAAGTATCAAGTCAATTCAGTTTTTGACCTAGCAGTGTAGAGGCACCTCCATAGGTGGAGCAAAGATATATTTGTATGTCTCTACAATATTGTCCACTTGCTTCTTTTGTGTAGGCTTTGCGTATAGGTTTTGGTGGTTGCAGTGACCTTACTTTCACCTTCTGAGAAAATCATGAAGACAACAAACTTTGTAGTATGAGAGATTACCTTTTGGCATTGTTTTGCTAAGATTAATGAAATTGCAATAGTTGGAACTATCTCTAGTATCCTATAGAGACGACTTCTGAGAGTAATAATGACACTATGGGGATCAGAATCATAAATAACATGAAATTTCAATATACAAGGTTTTCCTAAAATAACATCACAAAATTCAAGTGGGGAAACATCACATAATACCTCATATTTGAAGGGTTTGATGTCATAGGAAAAGTGACACTGGTGGCTGACAACAATGTCTCATCCATGGCTCAACCAATCAATGTATGGTTGGGGGTGTGGCACTATTGACAACTTCAATCTATTGATAAACTTAACTGATATCAGGTTATTTTGGCTCACATTGTCAATGATGAAGTGAATTGGGGTCCCATTCACCCCCATTTATGAATGGAAGAGGCTCTCCCCTTCTTCAAGTTCCTTTGGCTCGCCTGGTTGGAATTTTAAGGTTGCAATAGTAGAACAAGGTTTTTCATTGATGATATACCTTTATTTAAATTATTATAAATAAAAAATTAGAGTCATAGTTTATTTCCTTCTCTTTAAGATCTTCCAAAAATGATTTTTTCTAGTGAAATTCACTAGTGTTATGCCAAGGGATTTTTTGGAACTCACACCAATTTCTAGTGTCCTTTTTTGACTTCCCATTACCCTTATTTTTTGTAGATTTGGCTAATTTTCTTGAGGTTTAATTCCCTTGCTTTGTCCTTGGTTGTGTTAGTTAAGGCCACCTTTTCCAAACTTCTGGAAGCATATTTGCAGACCTTAACTCCTGCTTATTCCACGGCTTCAATTTCTACTCAATTTTGATAGCATATCGATAAGCAACTCACAATGAGGATATGTCTAGGAAATCCGTCTCCATTTGGATGTACCTATGTAGGATATTATGATACTTCAAGACTAGGTTCCACTTGAAGTCTCAAATACCTAGCTTTGAGCGCAAGGTATGGAAATTATTCGTGTAATATAACACCATTTAGCCTCTCTCCTATTGCAAAGTTATCCATCCCATGTAATGGTCAGCATAGTTCCCTACATGATAGAAATCCTCCTTAAGGGCATAAAAAAAAGAAGATAGCCCTAGAGGTCGAAATAACTAACCTTAGAAGATGAAATGACAAAAGGTTTGTGGGCCTTGAGGTGGTTAGTTGGTACATCAACTTCTCAGGGGTGAAAATTTTGCATACAATATCTGTTTAGGGTGCAAGGTAGTTTGTTGGAAAGAAATGTTTAAGGAATTTCCAATTTTGATTGGGGCTAGGGTATGCCATGGAAACCCTTGGCCCTTTGAATTTCCAAAAATAATTATCGAGGGCCTAAAAATAACATTGTATGTTTGGGAACCAAAAATCATAGGAAAACTACCATGACTATATAGACTTTGAGACAGTGGAAGAGGTGGGTGGCCACTGATATAAACTTGGATCAAGTTGATACTACAAATAAATTAGAAAGGGCTCTTTCTTATTGAAATATCAAAGAGATAGAAATTGGAGATCTCAATAAATTGATCATTATAAAAAATAATGAAATTGATATTACTAAATATCAATTAAAGGAGAAAAAAGAGCTAGTAACTGGAAACATAAAATTAGAGAAAAACTGCATAAATATTTGAAGCTGGTATAGAGGAAATTGAAAGGGAAAACTTATTTGATTAGATAAAATCATATTCTCTGGGACAATATCATCTTTGGGATAACTAAATTTTGGAATTATTTCATTTTAATGGATGATGAAAATATTTTGGCCTCACATCTTCAAGAAAATATCAAAAAGGTCCAAGAAGCACTAGGAAACAAGCCACAAGTGGCTAATAAAGTCATTAAGGTCCTCACTGCAAAAAAATGGAGTGAATTGAAGGATTTAGATATTTCTATTTGTGCCTCCTTGTTCATGGAAGTCACTAAAGTATTAAGAAAAAGGAATTTGACACAACATAACCAAAATAAATGTAATTTGATTCAAATAAGTGTCGTTGTTTTCATGAGTTAATTTTAGTTTTTGACAAACATGGAATTTCCATCATGTTAGAATACCAAAGGAGATATACTCCAATTTCAAGTGTACAATATACAACCAAATTTCAAGATATGGGTAGAATACTAAAAGGTCAAATTATTGCAGATAAATTAATAGATGATTTTTATCTATTATGGCAAATCAAAACCCTCTTTCTAAGTGCTCCATTATGTGAGAAGTATACCTAGTTGGACATTTCATATAGAAAAATGGTTTATTACAATTACCCCATAGGAAATAACTAGAGAACTATAGCTCAATATTCTAAGAGTTAATAGAATAGAATTAGTTGCCAACTATTAGAAAGTTTTAGTGTGGTCGGTGTCCACCTATCAATCATTGTTATTATAACTCCTTAATAATAGAAGTCAGCTTTTATTATTGGCAATTTTAGCCTTAAAATTAGTCAAATAGATAATAAAATTATCCAAATTTTGTATAAAGAAAAACAAGAGTCAAAAGCTAGGGGTTGGATTTAGAGGGATCATAAAATACTTACAAAGTGTAAAAGGTCAGAAGTTGTTTTTAGATTTTTAAGGATTCACTTTCTAAATCTATAATAGTTTTTTGATCTAACCTCCTTTGTTTAAATTTTTTTTCTTTAATCTGTGCATTGTGATTGAGTTATGATAATTAAAGATTGAAAACATTAATTTGGACTATTTCCCATGTGTTAATGTTTTCTTTTGATTTACAAATGAATGAGATTTCATGAAGGATACTATGAGTATTTGATATGATTCTTTAAATATATTTTAAGTCATTGTCTTGTATCTCTATGAAAGACAAATCTTGTTTTGATATTAAATTATTATGCTTAGTACACATTTTTTTCAATAAGGTATGATTATTTGATAGGAAAATTATCTTCACTTGATATTTTTATGTTCCTTATATTCTTCTTGACTACCATCCAATGCATTTAACGTGTTTATTAGATTCATATGGTTTCCAATTAAATTTAAATTACAATTCGTCATGTCCTTAAAAGGTCTTGAGAGTTTCATTAAAATATGAAATTTTAAACTGATAAATTTATGTTTTTAAGGTGCCTTGGCATAGTTCCCTAGTTATGCACATATTGATGATACAACATACATGTTGCATCATGAATAATAAGAAGTGCTATGGGAGGTCCATGATGGTGAAAATTGTGGATAATATGATATGAAGGCCACCCTCACCACCCAAAGAAACATGATGTCATCAAGGCAAGGGTGTGAGCATCAAAAAACTTATTATGGACCAACATAGAACCATAAAGGAAACTAGAATGGGGATACATGTAGGACTAAAAATAATTAATGCAAATACCAGTGTAGTACATTGAAGACATGACACCGAAGGAGAAATCAAAATCAAAATCAAGGTGGTAAGGAAGCAATTGGACCCTATATTCACATTTCACTAGGATGGATAGATGGTTGTGCTTTGTACTAATTGGCTACATTGCTCAATATATCATATTGTATAGCTTCCTATGATGTTTTAGGGATGACACATGTGAAGAGGGATGGATTGTAATGTATCTAGGGAGGATAATATGAGGCACCTTGGGAGGTACCCAAGGGGATAATGAATGTAATGTGGATATAATAATGGAAGTTACACATTTGGTATTTTATGGATAATAAATAGGCTCATTAGGTAGTTAGAGGAAATCATATAAAAATAAAGAGTAGTTTCCATAAATCCCTAAGAATACTCATGAGAAGATAGAAATACATATGAGCATTGTTGTATTGGAGATAGGTTGAATGTTATTGTCTTAGATCTAATATTTCTGTGATAAAAAATAAAAGATAGAAACACATATAAGCATTTTTGAATTGGAGATAGATTGAATGTTATTGTCTTAGATCTAATATTTCTATGATAAAAAATTGTGTTGAGGAATATCTTTTAGATCTATCACATAGATTTAGTAAATTGACATTTTAGACCAATTAGTGTAATTCATCATTATGAAAAATAATTTATAACAATATGACTTATAAGTAATTCTTTACATAAAAAATATAATAATATTATCATACTCAATAATTGTTTATTTGTTTTTAATTTTTTTATTTATTTATTTTATATAATATCTTGATATTTAAAATTTAAAATTTATTTAAAAATATATTTACTCTTTATTTATCCCTCAAAAATAATGATAAGAAAAGCTCTTTTTATAATATATTATATAGCATTGCAAAAATTCATTGATAAAAAATAAATTACAGAGAGATAAAAAAATAATCTATAAAATCCTCACAGCTTCAGCATTAAAAAAGCTTAATAATTATATTATAATAATGTTATAACAATACCATCATATAGTTGATGAAAGATGGGCTCTTAATTCTCTAAAGTGAGTGAATTAGTGTTTTCTATAACTTGTGATCAAATAAAAGCTGAAATTGTGCGTGAATTAGTGTTTTATATAACTTGTGGTCAAAGATGAAAGAGTATAGTGTTTTATATTTATTTTATGAAGAATATTTTTATATAAAAAATAATTTGTTTTGTTTTTATGAACAATTTTTTATTAGGGAAAATAAATTTAAAATTTATGAAAAATGTTAGGGTTAATTTTAAAGTGGATGAATAAGTGTTTTTATATTTTTTTGATAAACTTGAAGTTCTTGGATCTCCAACGTACAATATTATATTAAATTAAATTATTTATATAATATTCAACTGTATTTTTAGAAAAAAATATATATATATATAGTTTAAAAATTGTATTTTTTATATATATCTAAATAAACAAAAAACACATTTATTAAAAAAAAAAATTTAATAATGAAAAAAAAAGAAAAAAGAAAAAAGAGAAGAGAAAAACAGAAAAAAGAAAAAAGAAAAAAGAAAAAGAAAAAGAAAAAGAAAGAGAAAGAGAAAGAAAAAGAGAAAGAGAAAGAGAAAAGAGAAAAGAGAAAAGAGAAAAAAAAAAGAAAAAAAAGAAAAGAAAAAAGAAAAAAAAGAAAAAGAAAAGTAACGAAATGTACATATACTTTAGAAATGACATTAAAAATGACATTAGACATGTGTTCAAACATATATTCTAGAAAAAGGAATCCAAGAAAAAAGAATCCAAAATACTTATGTAATGCTTTATATTTATTTCATATGCAAGACCATCATATTCATATGAAAATAAGTAAGTTTTGAGGAGATTATTAAGCATTATGGCCTTCTAATTATCTAGAGTGGTTGGATTAGTGTTGTACACTAATGTGATGCTCTCTTTAGTTTAATAATAAAAGCATATCTATTAAAAAAAAAATCAACTCAACGTCAAAAATAAATAAATCAAAAGTAATCTAAATATACTTTAGAAATGACATTAAAACATGTGTTCAAGCATGCGTTCTAGAAAAAGGAATCCAAAATACTTATGAAAACATGTAATGCTTTATATTTATTTCCTAAGCAAGACCATCATATGAAAATAAGTAAGTTTTGAGGAGATTATGAAGCAATATGGTCTTCTAATTATCTCTAGTGGTTGGATTAGTGTTGTACACTCCTCTAAGCAAAAGTTAAAGTTGCATTCCTTGGATTCTCTCTTTAGTTTAATAAAGTTAGGAATATTATGTCATCACATTGTGTCATTTCCAAGTGGTGGGATTAGTGTTGCACAGTCCTTGGAGGAAAGTTAGGAATATTATGTCATCACATTGTGTCATTTCCAAGTGGTGGGATTAGTGTTGCACAGTCCTTGGAGGAAAAGTTTAAGTTGCGTCGTATCTAAATAAGTGGTTGGATTAGTGTTATACACTCCTAGAAAAATATAAGAATGCAATGTCATCATATTGTGTAATATCTAGGGAAGGAAATTTCATGAAAGTAATGGATTGACTAAAAATATGTTAGGTCATATTGAAGTTCCTAATTATTAGAAAAATAAAAAAAGAATTTTCATGAAGGTAGGACTGCCACTTTTTATTAAAAAGGTTAATATTTAGTGAAAGTACTACACACTAAATATTCAATGTCACTAGTGAAAGTGAACGGAGGAGGACAACTCTTATTGAAAAGCTAATGGGAGTAATGAACTCATACTTCACGAAGGACATTAAAATATGAAAGTTAAATATAATGGTTATTTTTTATATAAGTGATTTCAATAAAGAGTTGTCCTCTCCTCATGGGGTGGTTTAAGTTATATTTTTTTCCTCTATTTACTTGTGTTTAATTATTTTATTCACTTAATATTTAAGAAATTAATAGGCAGTAGTCTATAATGCGACTTTTTGAAAGACTTTCCGGCGGGTTTTTCCGGTCAAAATCCGGCAGCAATTCATTAGAATCCCAAGTTTGATAGCTAGTTTCTGCACAATCAATGGCTCCCATGGGTTTTCCAGGGCGCTGAATCCAAATATGCAGTTAAAAAACCATTTTAACTGTTAAAAATCAAGATTTAACCTCATTTCTTCGCCGGATTCCGTCACCGGAATCTCCAAAAAGTCGCATTATAAACAACTCCAATTATAGTAGTAAAAGATTATTATATATATAAAAGTTGGTATCATTTTACATATATAAAATAAAACAATATATTTTAATTACAAATTTTAATATTTATTTTATCATAAAGTTATTTATTTATATAATATTTTAAAATTTATTAATTTAAAATTAAAATAATTATCCTATTAAAATATACATATTTCTATTCCGATTTGAATTATGTTAAACACAACAAAACATCTCACTTTCCTAAATACACAATAATTAATAAAATGTTTTAGAAAAAATCGTTAATCTTCTCACAACCAGTCAACGTTATAATAGTAAGATGATAGACAACCTCTTAATATGGAAGATGATGTATCCCTAAATCTTTAAAGATAAGGAGGTATATAATAGTATTTTTTTTTTACTTTTAAGTAACTTATAAAACGTGCCATTAAATTAGTTTAATATTAAAAGTTTGATTTTAATTTATATATAGTATTATCTTAAAATTTCAGCATATATCAAATAAATATATCATTGTTTCATGTAAAATTTGGTTTCAATTTGTCATTAGGGAAACTAGATTTTTTGATCATTAACTAAAGTCCAAGTAATGTCAAGTAAAAATGATTGGAACTTAGAAACTGTTGAATATACCATATATGAAACTACAAAAGGAAATAAAATAGTTGTTTCATGGCATGACATTATATCAGTCTGAAGAGGTGACTACCGCTTGATCTTGAGCATCGGTACCAGCTAGAGTAGGAGGATTTATGTGACAATGAAGGTGGCTTTCCAAATGGGGGATCTAGACACCCAAACTAGCCAAATAGGGGTGTTGGTATCATTGCACCCCCTTGATTTCATTCAAAGATGAGATGAAATCATTGTAGTCTTCATGCTTTTCCTTCAAGATTGTGCCTAAAATATATTTCATTTCCCAGTGGAGGGTAATGAAGTTTAAGTATTAGCTTCGTATTCCTTTTATATAACTAGGGCCAAGGACCCAATTAGCTACCTCCTCTAGGATTTCTAAATTAGAATAAGCTTGATGATCATTGATTGTGAGGCCTTCAAGTTGACAAATTTATTCACGAAGTTTAGGGGGTATGGCAGAATGGAAGATGATTGTGGCTTCCTGGTGTGGGATTGAGCTCGAGGCCTGCCTTGTAGGCATTTTTCCCTAGCTCCTTGATGGCTGCACATTCAGTGTTGGGGTATAATGCACCAAAATGAAAGAACCCGAGCTAGATAGCCAAACCCTGACAAACCATAACTCAATGAAATAAGGCTTAGATAACCCACAAGATACAAAAACAAAGGGAGTTTATGAGACTAGAGAAAGCAAGACGAATAAACAGAGAAGAGAAAATGACCATAATTGAAAGTTGAAATTTTTTTGGCAGGGCCTATAACACATTAGGAGAAGTTGAAACTCCAGCCATAACCAAACCTAGTGGGACTTGAAATCAAGCCAACCAACATCCACTAATGATAGAAAAAACCCGAGAATGAGATTAATGAAACAGAGGAATAAGACAATACCCTGAGTGAAGTCATGCATTCTAAAGGATGTAAAACATCCTAGACTCCTATAGTCGCCAACTTCAAAGCAACCAATGAAGTCTTAGAGGTTGGAATCCCTCTCTATTCAAAGTCTAATTCCCGATCATTACTTGGTCACCACAGTCTGTGTCATGGAACTCCAAACCCATATACCAGTTTATCGTGCATGCAACTGCTAGTTAATTTTCATCCATCGTAGAGGGCCAATATCCATGTCTGGTGAACAACCCACAAATTATTCCATGACTCAGAGAATTTACCACCACATGCAGATCTTCTTCTATCAACCTCCCAAGGGAATTGTCCCACTTGTAGCTGGGGAAAGGTCCAATGACACCATAAAATATAAGGAGTACTCTCTTCCCTTGTAGAGCAAAAGTATGAAGGATTGATAATGGAATGTGGATAGTGTATGTGCTTCACACATGTGTTGCATGGAGAGGGTTGGTCATGCCAGACACCCCCACGCCCCCCCCCCACCACAAATGTTATGGGAGGTGGAGGGGTGGCATGATACCCTCCCGATATCCAATGTCCCATCAACCAATCGAGGGATTACAAGTTTGATTTTAAATTGTATTTTATATGAAAATTTAAATATTCTATATTGAAGTTAAATTTTGATTTGTAAAATTAAATATATGATATGATTATTTTTATTTTTATTTTTATTTTTTATTTTCCTTCAGGGTTGAAATTTCTATTTTAAAAATCTTTACAAATATTTTGATGTTATGAAAAACATTCAAATCTTTTGTGTAAATGAATATCTATATAGTAGATGTAATGTATGGGGTTAATTGGTTCATAAATAGGAAATTTTGAGGACATTGAAGACTATCAAGTGATTTAAAAAAAAATCAGAGGGTGTATACTCATTTCTCATATTCACAAGCTCTTCAAATTAGTAGTCAAGAATGGATTCACTAAATTCTATATATAAAGCCTTAATGTACCCATTTTTAAAAGAGGGGATAAAACCAATCCCCCTAATTGTAAGGCCATTATGATTAGCCTCCTTTTAGCCAAGTAATATGGAATTATTTTGTAAAAGAAGATAAACACATGGCTAGAAAATAATAGAGAAAGAGATCAAGATTGTGATGAATTTATGATCTCTTGTCCCACTACAGACCACATTGTTATGCTTAGAATCATTGTGGAGGAGTGTCACAATAATAAAACCAATCCCTTGTGTTGTTCCATTATCTTTAGATTTTTTTTGGCACAATTCCTAAGACTAACTTTTGGAGTAGATTAAAAAAGCTAAAATTTACTTTTGAGTTGATAATTTCTATGATAAGATTGTATGATAATGCCATTTCCAAGTTTAGGAATACCTAGGGCTAGTTTAAATAAATAATCACATTATAGGAGTAAAGAAAGTTTGTCTCCCATCCCTTACCTTTTTTGGCACATAATGGACAAGTTAGAGGCTTATTTGGAAGATTTAGGTTGTGTTGCCTTGAATCTTGCTAATGGAGTTGTCATTGTTCCTTTTTACACTAACAATATCATTCTTACAGAAAGTAGTCCTATTATCTTGACAAGCAACTAAATATTCTCAAGGATTTATGCATTAATATGGGCATGACTCTTACCTTTGACAAAACAAAGTTTATGATAAAATTAGATCCAAAAAGTTCACTTACTCTAATTTCATGTATGAAAAAAACAACAACTTGGAGGAAGCGACTTCATAGAAATATCTTGGAATCAATCTTCACGACAAGCTTGATCGAAACTATAGCACTGAGAAAATGAAAAATGGAGGGTGTAAAACTTATTATAGACTTGAAATAGTTATAACCGATCTAACCTTTGGCTATGGAATAAGAAGAAAACCTTCTTTAAGACTCTTATAATTCTTGCTGTCATATATGGTTGTGAAGTTTGGGGCTTGAATGTCTTTAAAAAGTCATGGAGGAATATAGAAAAAATTAAAAAGTATTGTATAACTTATAAATCTCAAAATTAAAGGTAATACAACCTATCCTATCCTTCTCGTAAAAGCTAGTTTTTCCTCTAGAGGGAACGTAACTATGGCTAGGTAATTAATGTACAAGAATATGATAAACAACATAGAAGAAAATATGTTTCATACTCTAGTCAAAACCACCTGTGGATTTTTTGGCTAGGAAAAAAAGGAAGAGGTTAATTTGTAGAATAATGAAAATATTAAAAAAAATATTACATTTAAATTGAAGGAAACGTTATGGGGTGTAAATAATTAGAGGATAAAGAAAATTAAAAAATTATAAGGATGTGACCAACTCTAATCTAAAAATAAAAAGGTATCTCTCTTTGACTATAGTAAACAAAATCAGCATTGTCAAAAATAAGAATAAATTCTCATTAACTCCATAATGAAAAAGGACATTGGACGATTCCTAAAATGTTATAAATTGAGAGAATTTCTCATATTTATAATGATGATGATTAATTTTCACTAGGACCTATGTGGTATATAGACCTTAAGAAGGTAAGAAATTAATAATAATGATTTAACATTTTATTTCTATGTTAAAAAAGAAGTGAGATTAGTGTTCCTAGATCACCATAGCTTTGTTGAGTTAAAAGTTCAAGAAGGTTGGTAGTGTGAAAAATGTTTTGAAAATTAGATGAAATCTGTGTATAAGATGGAAAATATAAGAGAAAGTAATTTTCATCTTCAACCCTCTTAGGATCACACATGTGAGAAACTCTTTCATCCCATTGAATTTTGGGAATTGACCAACACCTAGTTTGAAGCTCATGAGAATTAGTTCTTATCTTGGAAATGTTCATTTTCTTTTGAACATTAGTCAAGATATAAGGATAATTTTGGTTTTTGGATTGGGGTTGATCACCTCCTTATAATATCATAGTTTCCCTTTTCCATCGAACTCTTTATTCCCACACAAATTCTCCTTAGATATAGAAATAATAATTTTTTAAATATTATCTATATTCTTTAGGATGATCTCCTCATTTATTCCCTAATGGTCTAGCCAAGATTGGGCTTCCTTATGCCACCCTTGCTTGAGATGAAGGTGGGAGTTTTAGTTAGAGTTGAAATTTTTTTTAGGAAACGTTCTAGAATCCATGTTGTATAACATCTTATAAGTAAGATCCTAGTCATAACCATGCTTTTAATGGGGGAAAGGATTGCTTCAATCAAGAGGATAAGTTAGGGAATATTTCATTTAATCTTGAGGTGGTAGGTTATAAATTTCTACTTGATATGTTCAATCTTCCTCCACGACTCTATGGATTCATTAAAACACCAAACTTCACATCCATATAAAATAACAGGAGTGAAAAAGGTCTCAAGGGAGATCTGTTTTTAATCCAAAATCCATATATTTGTCAACCTATAATTGTTTTCAAGCCCATAGTAAGCTTTCCAAAGTCCATTTATCCTTTTCTCAATTCTATACTTTTGATTGAGCTTGTGATGGATTTCGGTTCCCAAACATCTGTATGAAATAACTTCCTCCAAAGAGTTTTTGTCATAAATGAAACTATCATAGGTGATCATTTTGAATTTAATTATCATGATTTTAGTTTTGCTGGTATTGAAAATCATATCCATATTAGAGCAGAATCTTGGAGGATTTTGAGTTGCTTGCCAAGATTGTAATGAATCCTTAAAAAACAACATTATTGTTACCATAAACGAGAATGTTTTTTACCATACTAGTGAGCATGGGGCTAACACAACTTGCATCTTCCAAAAACTCTTCTAGCTCATCAATTTATATGCCAAGAAGGGTAGGGGATAAGGGACACCCTTGCTTGACTCCAATATTGCATTTTACTTTTCTGACCCACCCTTAGTGGTCCTAAGATTTGAAATAACATTCATGTATAACCTTGTCACATAAACCCTCAACTTGAGAGGAACCATGATCTCTTCTAGATTCTTCCATAGCTTTTTTCTAAGAATGATGCCAAAATATTGTCTAAAGCCAAAAAAAAATAGAAGAGATTAGTTTTATTATTATGGCATTCCTCGCAATTATCCTAAGAGTAATAATATGGTCCATGGTTGAATGATATCTCTGAAAAAAATTTGGTCGTTATCTCTTCTACCATGGATTTCAAGTGAAAGGTCAATATTCTTTTCCAAAATAATCTCGTACAAGTTGGATAAAACGTGGCTAATCATAATTATCTTGTAATGAGATGGAATGCTTTTATCCCCACATAAGATAGACACAATAATTCTTTGCTTCCAGGCTTAGGTAAGCCTTGCTTCACTGCCAAATCAAAGAGCTTGTGTATGTGTGGGGTGAGGATATATTCTCCCATTTTAAAAATTTCAGCCTAGTAGCCTTCAATGTCCTTAGCTTTCCCATAAGAAAACTACATAACCCAAAACTCAATGTCTTTTCATGAAAATATATCATCCTCTATAGGGGTATTAAAAATGGTGTCCATGGTGTTGAGGGATTAAAGATATTTAAAAAAAAAATATTCAGTTCTTTAAAGGAATCAAATTATTTTTATTGTTTCTACCATTCCAAACCGAACTTATTGGGAACATTAACCAGCATCCTCATTTTCATCAATAACGATAAAATACTTTACCCACTCTTAATTAATTAATTGGATCATACGCGGTGGCCTCCCTACCGTTCTTGACTTGACTTGACTTACTTTGTTCCGTCTGAAACTGTTCTACCAATCTCTTTACTACGGACAAATGGAACGAGGAAACATGTAGACCATATTTTCTGATCCGTAAATTTGTTTGAGGGAAAAAGCCAGTGCGGAAATTGCCACGATCCTTCGTTATGGACCACAGTTCTTTTTCAAAAGTTTCTGTCTATTTTCCGGGCAGGGGGGGAGTTCATTACCCTTATTTAATGAATGAATCGATGGCACCAGGCAGCCAACTCCAGGGATCGAGCTTTGCTTCTGTAATATCGAGTGAGTGGCCAGTGTCATCTTCGAATCCTGCGCAGATCCTCCATACTGCCTGACAAGGAATTAAGCGGCCATGCCCGATACAACACAGATCGTCCATGGCTGAAGAAATCAAAGCAAAAAAAATCGAATTACTCGCAGCAGGTTGTGAGAGACGCACCCTCAAGTTTAATGGCGACTACCTACAGAAAACTTTTGAAGTTTCCGCGTACAAAAAAAAATGGGGCAGTTTCATTACCTGCATGGTGAAGGAATTGGATAATATCAATCAGGTTTTGTGTGTTTATGTAGTCAACTAGGCTTAGATATCAATCAGGTTTTGTGTGTTTATGTAGTCAACTAGGCTTAGATATCTGTTCTTAGCCTACGATTATATGTACTATGGCTGACCTAACCCTAATGTTGTTAATGTATCGCCGATGATCTCATAATATAACAGTGTTTTCAAGTAAAAATCAGTGTTTTGTTTGTAGTTAATTTTTCTCTAGGGTTTAGTTCTGCAACTTCATTCACAGTGAGAAGAAACTAATTATCTACTTTTGTAGAAGTTATAGATACATATAAAGAGCTCATGGTCAGTGCGCGCGTTTCAATAGATGATCTTATGATATAAATGATTCACAAGTAAATATGATAATCATAGGAGATATTTATAGAGGATCGGAGAGGATAAATGGGAATATGATATTTTGTGTAAGAAATCTTGAGATATATGGCGTTGAATTAAAAAAAAAAAAGAGTTATTATTCACCTTATAAATTTAATGACTTTTTTTATTATCAAATTTAAGGTAATGGAAAAGATTTCATTAAATTTAAGGTTTAGTTTAGAGATTTCGAACAAAATTTGATATCATTTTATAGGTTTTTTCTATAATTATATATAATATATATTTTTTCTACTTATTATTAAAGAAAATTTTTTATATAATCTATTATTATTCCCTGCTGGACTATTAGCGATCGCTGACAATCAATTAATTACTTTTTTGACCAAAATATTTTATGTTTTCCCAAATTTTATCCAAAGTTTTCGATGGCAATTTAGCGTCCTAAACAATTTATCCAAAGTTTTGTTTTTGACCTCTTATTGGAAACTTCGCCCATATCGAGGGAAAAATACACCTGCAAAGTTTTTGTTATCCAAAAATACACCTGCAAAGTTTTTGTTATCCAAAGTTTGAAAGGAACTAACATATTTCGAAAATAATAAGATAATAAAGTTTGATGTCGGCTTATTATTATATTTTTTGGCTTTGTGTTTCTTTATAATGGTTTATTTGACACAAATTCAAATTACCACCATAATTTTTCTTTAGCATAATTCATGATATTATATGGTCGTACGACCAGAACCTCGTGCATGCTATGAATTTTTCATGTAAAGAAAATTCCTATAAAGTAATCGCCATAAAGTTACCATGCCACATGGGAATTTTAAATATTTATTTATTTCTCCTATAAAGTAACCACCATAACTCTAATAAGTTACCATGCCACTTGGGAATTTTAAATATTTATTTATTTCTACTATAGAGTAACCGCCATAATTCTTAATAAGTTACCATACCATGCCACTTGGGAATTTTAAATGTTTATTTATTTCTCTGGATAAATTTCAAAAAATAATCAAAACCTATTTGATGTATCCCTTTGTTTTTTTCAAATTTTAAAATTATATAAAGGATGGCTCATCGCCATAGGATATTACGGAAGGAACTATTAACAACAGGCGAATGTTAATTGGCAAAAAGCTTCCGTAATTAAAAAATTATGCTTTTGGGGTTGATTTTTCCATTTGCAAAACCACTTCGTACTTGTCCCCAAACTACTCAGTCCCATACGATCTGTTTTATTGGATTTGTTGTATAAAAAAATACTTCTAAAATGTATGCATAAATATTTATTGAGTTTTTTCCTTATATTAAGGATATTAAATTTATTTTATTATATTAAATAAATTATATATATTAATTTGATAATATATAAAACAATTAAAATTATATATTATCATAATTTATTATAGTTTAATTATAATCAATTTATTTGACATTAAGTGGATGTGAGCATTAAAAAAATTGGTTGGATTTCCATGCAACCACTTAGGGGACTATATATTAGAAGAGCATAAAATTTTTTGTATATGATTCAAAGAGATCAAGTAATATTGTTGTTTCATGTTATTAATCGATTAAGTGTATGTTGCATTTTAGCTTAAGCTTTTGGTACGTATTCTGAGTGTCCTGCATGCAGGACAGATGTTTGAAGCAAAGGAGACATGTCTTGCAAGGACCTTTCCACATGTCCTTTTGCATGCATGCAACATTAGTATTGTAAGCTCAAGTATTGTAAATAACACCATCCTTAGCCGGTGCATACCCGAGAGAGCAGTGCACTGATTTTCACGTTTCAAGACATTGTTACTTGAACTTTGGCTTTGATAGCCAACAAAGGAGACATTGTTGCTGCAACTTGAGGCTTTGAGAGCCAGCAAAGGAAAGGTGCAACGATTGGCCTCGAGTTTCTCCATCAATTTCATGAAGTTTACTGTAAACTTATTAAATCTCGCTTCCTTATTTCCTAGAGTCTGTGTAGCTTTCTGGTTTTCAGGTCTAGTTTCCCTTCTTGCATGCCGGTCTTTCTCACTGGGCCACGTAGATATCTTTGTTGGTGCTTGGGTATATCATATGTTTACTCTGATTATTTTGCGCAACGCTCATAGTGGCGTCGGGATTAAAATTTTCCTCATTGGTTTTCTATTCTCATTTCCAAGTTGTTCCCTACCTGTCTGTGGTTGCTTGAGGGAGTTCCAACATGTATTGCTAAATTTCTTCTATTTATGTGAAAGAGAACTCATCTTGATTACTGGAAACAATTTTCTTTGTTTTCCACAATCCTTACAGCAATGACAATCCTTACAGGAATGACGTCACTCGGCAATTTCCTATTTCAGCTTGAACACTGTATATTTATTCTATTTCTTATATAAAACCTTGTTTTTACTAAACCCTTTTTGGGTTTCCCCTTTTGAGGGACTCTCACCCCTCGTTGAGCGAGTAGGATTTCGAGTCCTGGTTTTATTGTGGGAGAATCTATACATAGACTATCTGCTACGATTACCTAGAAATGTTTCCTTTTTCCTCCATTGTTGTAAAGGTTTTCCTTTGAATTGAATGGTTATTATTCTAAATTTTAATGCATCATGAGTTCATGAACTACATACTAAAAATAGTAAGGCTTTCTTTTTAGGATTGTTATGATATAGTTCCTATTGTTCAAACTGTCCTGGAACTTAGAAGATGACTGTATCATGAATTACCAAATAACTGTTCTCTCATTTACACTTATTTTTACGTTAAGTTGCTCTTCTGTTTATAGAGATGGTTATATGAGTATTTATTATTCTATGTATTGAATCATGTGTATCATGGCCTTGATATGGAAATCATGGCGTAAAGAAGATAATAAAAGATATATTTGTTTTCTTTGCATCTATATTTTTTGAAACAAAGTAATGAGCACATTCTTGATGTGATTCATAAATTTGCATAAACTATCATATGTATTACGTATCTCCATGAGTAATCATGTGCAAAATTATTAAACGATCATATGTAAGTATCACCATCAGTAATCATGTACAAGCAAGTATTTAAACATTTCATTGTATAACGTTAATTTTGGATGTGGTAAAATGGGTAAATGGAGAGTGAGTTTAAACCCAACATGCTTCTCTAAGTCACTATATAGTTTAAGTTTGTATTTCAGGCACTCTCTGCGGAGGGCCTTTTTTCACAGTAGAGATTACTTTTAGGCTTAGTTTTTACCTGCTCATGCTTCAGGTTCTTCGAGGTTGAGCTCGTTATGAGCGATTAACATTTGCTACTGTTGTAGTTAGAGAAAAAAAGACATTTGCTACTGCTGTAGTTAGAGAAATTTTTTTTTACCAAGGTTCTTTGGTGCGCTGCTTCTGTTGTCCTCATGATTTAGCTGGACTTGTTGGATTGTCTACTGTCTGCAAGATACCTCTACCTTATCTTCCAACATATTGTTGGATTGTCTATTGTCTGCAAGATACCTCTACCTTATCTTCCAGCATATTGATTCTGGTCTGTTCATCTAACGTGGTTGTGGGAGAGCGAAATAAAAAGACGGGAAAGCGTCTTCTGCTTGGCTGGAGCTATTTCTCTCTGTGCCATATTGTAATTAATTATTCATTAATGTTTTATGCTTTAATGATTTGTAAAAAAAAATTGTGTGTTACATAATTTCTTGTAATAATTTTTTGTAGATATTAGGAAATAATTATATTAATAAATGATTTTGGCCAAAGTAAATAGAGATATTATAAAAAGATGTTACAAACCTTGTATTGATTATCATGATTTTGTAATTTTCTTTCTAGAGATTAACCGTTTGTATAAAGTAAATTTTATAATTCAGAAATCCTGAATATTGAATTTACAAGGGAAGTCTGCCGTGCTTAATTTTATCAATTTGATTGTCGGTTCTATGAGACAATCTTCCCTCTTTCTTTTCATTTATATTTTTTTCTCATTAGTTCTAATGTTTTCTCGTTATTTATAAAAGGAAAGTGGTATATTTTTCCACATCGATGAATGGTGTTTCCATCCTTTCTGAAAGTGAATTCCCTTTCATAATTACAATAAAATCATAATTACAAAATACAATTCGATATTTTTCCACATCGATGAATGGTGTTTCCATCCTCTCAAAATAATATTTATATCATCTCTTATTATTCTTTATAGCATCTATTTTTATATTAAATCTTTAAATCACAATTTCCCATTTAATATATAAAATAAAGATAAAAATAAACAAAAATATTTAATACAACTA
>APFE031224072.1:66570-80517 GCA_000404065.3 Pinus taeda
ATTTAATACAACTATTTTAAACATTTATAAACTTCCCAAAAAAAAATCATTTAATATATATTTTTTTAAATGTATTTTAAATTTAATACTTTTTGCTCTATTATAAAAAAATTCATTAAAAAGAATTATGTTGTTTCATTTTATTCTAATTTTTTAAAATTAAATACACTTTATGTTTAATATTAATTTGGAACTTTACTTTTCGTCATTATTTAACCCATGATTCAGAAAAAACTTTGATGTATTTTCATGGTTTATGTGATTAATTAGCGGGAACGTAAATATATAAAATTTATTTATAAATATTTAAATATGGAATAATTTACAATGAAATCCCTTCACTCAAAAGAAAATCATAATTACAAAATAAAATCATAATTATAAAATACAATTCGTTTTTGACAAAGTTGATGAAAATTTGAAAATTGTTTTACAACCTAAATAAACATATTTTGTAAATACAAAAAGCCCTATATTAGGGCAAACCACAATTAGAGGTATGTTTCAGGGCTACCCTAATCGATGATGGAGAAATTTGCAAATTAGCTCGAAGCTTCACCTTGTTGAAGATCTTGTGGCCGCAATACTCTGTGTTGCCAGGAAATCTCAGAGATTGATCCGTCAACTTTATACTTATTCATTTCCTCTACGCCCAACAACCTTCAGGTCCTTGCCATAGATTTGTTTAAGACAGATGATCAAATCCTTGCGGGGCAAGAAGTACAAAATGAAATTTTGCAAGTGGATGTTAACCATATTTGGGAAATTGTAAGACTGAATTCATTCGATGAAGGCGTGGCTGCTTCCGACATGGCAGGTACAGAGAATCAGAGTAGAATCAGAGTTTTGTTCTGCACTGGAAGAAGAATTGTTTCCCTAATCCCAACCATTTACTACATGCAGGTCTGAACAAATAAAAGATGGTGGTTAATGGTTTTCTGTTTGCAATGCAATTTTGTAGCGTTGCTGTGGCAGACCCCGGTAGGAACTACCGCCACTACAGGGGCTCCCTTGTTTCATATAGTTACTTATAAAGAAAAAATTTCCAATATAATCACATTATTCTATGTGGTTACTTTATTGTAATCTTTAGTATTTGTATAATATCTTATTTTTATTTTGTTTATGTAATACTGTTATTATGTGTGTGTTTTTTTGTTTTTTGTTTTTGGAAGATCGACATGTCATTATTCCATATGGTTATTTTATTAAAATATTTTGTATTTGTATAATATGTTATTTTTATTTTATTTATGTAATATTGTTATTATAATTATATATATGTGTGTGTTTGTTTTTTCTTTCTTGAAGATGGACATATCTACCAGCCTAATTGACCCCATGACCTCCCATTGGTGGGGTAGTTTAGCAACAAAACTGGATCAATCGAACTAATCCTTGGGGCTATATATGTTTAATTTTTAATATTTATATAGTTTTTTATTTATATATTTCTATAATGTTGTCATTTCTACTCGTAATGTTGATATTGTGTTAATTTGAGAAATATATAAGTATTTTTAATGTAAATTTGTATGTAAAAAGGTTTTTAATAATAGGTGACAACCAAGGCTTCATTTTATAAATATTAGCTAATTTATAATAGAACATAAGAATTTATTAATATGGACAGATGATTTTTTAAATAATGTTTTTAGGAAAATTTATGACGGAGGTGGATATAATGTAGTGAGGAAATACAAACCCTCTCAATTATGGAAACAACATTTGAGAGCTCAGAACCCTCTTCAAGGATATTTAAAATGGAATTTGGTTAGCACTAATAAATTCATTGTATAATGCCATTGTTTTTTGGAAGGCCAAGAGGAAAATGATGCCTTGGTTTGGACAAACTCATGGCAACAATATCCAAAGCTTGGTGGTAGGGTGAAATTTCTTGGTAGGGTGAAATTTCTTGATATAGAATAGGTTATGAAATCTAGAACTCTCTTGATAGTTGCAGATTATTGGAACTAGAAAATAGAGGACATCTCATGGAGAGAACAAAAAAGTAAGGAAAGTTGAACTCAAACTCTTAATCAATCCAATCTAGACACATTAATGGAAAGAATTCACAAACGGAAGATCCCATTCTTCGAGGGACAAGAAAAACTTTGATGGGGATATAACCAAAAGGGCGTGTTCATAATCAAAGAGGCATATCAACTAGTTGTTAGTTACAATAATCTTCCTAATAAGTTGATTTGGAAACAAGTTTGGGCTTAGAACTTATGGCCTAGATTTTCCCATTTTCTTTGGTTGTTAGTACAAAAAATAGCCCTTTCATGAGATCAAATCATCTAAAGAGGATTGGAAGACCCACCCCTCTATTTTTCGTGTAGAGCGGTTGCAGAGGACATGGAGCACTTGCTCAATACATGTGCTTTTTTTGAAACTATATGGTCTCAACTCTACAACTTTTTTGGACAATTAGACAGGAATATGAATGACATCATAGAAACGATTAAAGGTTAGAGATCCTTTATGAAAAATAATCCTATCGTAAATCAAGCTCAGGCCCTCATTCCAAGGAATTTTCTATGGGACATATAGAAGGAGAGGAATAATCACATCTTTAATAACCAATCATCGAAAGGGGAGGTAATATGTGAAAATGCATTATAGAGTGTCTGTGAAACAATACTACTTCATCCCTGGCCATAATAGGGTTGGGAAGCTAAAGGTTTGGGTGCCACAATTTCGCATAATCTCCTGTTGTTTCCATCTCCTTCTATCAATCCTTTGCTTCCAAGCAGCCCACCTTTTAGTCCTCCATCCTCTTGGAACCCTCCTCTTGATGGATTCCTTAAAATTAATTTTGAAAGGGAATTTAAAGGTAGTCCAGGTTCTATTAAACTTGGAGGAATCTTTTGTGACAACAATGGGAAACCAATGTTTCTATTCACAAATAGTATGGGACATTTAAGTAACAACACAACTGAATTTGTAGCTCTAGAGACTTTCCTTGCTATCACATCATCACAAGGCTTCTCCAGGCCAATTGTTGTGAGTGATTCTTAGCTAGTCATCTCAAGAGAAGAAATTGATTAATGGAGCTTCTCCATAAAAACTTTGTCACAACTAGAGATTGAAAAAATATATCACACATATTAACTATGTGATCCATATGATTCCTGTAATTTTTTCCTTTCAAGTCAGGAGAGCAGACAATAAGATAATGGAATTTTTGGTCAACTTGGGATGTAATGACATTCACCTTCATCTTTCAATAAGCTGGAGCAACCACTTATGGGAGGACTAAAGATTGGGAATTATTGATCTAATAAATAAAGACCGAGAAACCCCACTAGGGGTAGAAGAACATGAAGAACTCGATTGCACTGAGGAGAAACTCTGCAACAAACCAAATCCTACACCTTCAATCAATACAACCATTCTATGCATTGTTTCTATTTCCACATCCTCTTGATGGTTTTAGTTAACTCATTGTTTTTCTACTTCACTTGGAATTTATTGGTAATATGACATAATGTATTGTATAATGAAATCTTGGTCATTGAACCATTTAATATGTATTTAGTTAGTATATAGACATTTGGGATAAAAGACATTAACTTTTCATTAATATTAGTTTTATTAATAACAATGAACAATAAATTTTGATATTATATAATTCTATATTATTAATTAAAAAAAAAAAAAAAATAAAAATATATATAATGAGTTTATTTATATATGTATGAGTTAATTCAGGAAAAATCTATTTATCTATATAATTGAAATTTGATATAAAATAAAAAAATGTAAACTAATAAATAATTCCAAACATATAAAAAAAATTATGAATTTTATGAATCATATTAATTCAAATTAATATAATATTTATATTTATTATTTTAACAAAATATAGATATATGATGTGGGTGGATTAATTCCCATATTTAATGACGAAATTCTTGACAAAGTCCGTATATTGTAGAAGGAATTCACAAGTCTACAATGGTTTTGTTTTTATATGGTATCTTTATGATCACAAGTGCAGTACATTTAAGCATAAAAAGATAAAACCTCTAAGGCCTAGTTCCAGGTGTTATACTTCTATATCTCAATTGATATGAAATAATTCATTTATAATATCATGTTAATTATATATTATATATCAACTTTGATAAAAACATAATATAGATATATATTGAAACACAATAAATTATTTAGATGTAAAACGAGGAAGAGAAAGAAAAAAGAAGTAATTGAAAGTAAATGTATTTAAAAATATATTAATACAAAAAAAGGTTTAATGCGGACAATGCAAGCCATAAATAAATTAAATTCTTATTGTTATATAATTTTAAATATTATTATTTTATATTTTGACCTCTTTATTAGAAGTATGTGGACAATGTAATCCATAAATAAATTAAATTCTTATTGTTATATCACTTTAAATATTATCATTTTATATTTCAATTTTTGAATAGAACATTGAAATTACAAATTTAGACTATTTTATTCGGCAAGAGCTAACATAGGGCATTAAATGACTGGTTAGCTGCATGCTGGTTAGCTGCATGCCTTTTAATTTTATAACACACCCGCTCACATAACAAGATAAATGAAAAATAATGAGGTGTGTTATAAAGTTAAAGGGCATGCAGCTAACCAGTCATTTAATGCCCTATGGCAGGCTGATTAGCTCTTTCCTATTTTATTCCATGTATTTTTTTTTTTAACCTAATATCCATTTTTAAGGTCACAGCCAAGCTAGACACCAAATTGGTGTATGAGACCCCCTTGTTTGTGGGACAAGGGACACCAAATTGGTGTATGAGACCCCCTTGTTTGTGGGACAAGGGACCCACCTTATTCCATGTATTTTTTTTTTTTAACCTAATATCCATTTTTAAGGTCACAGCCAAGCTAGACACCAAATTGGTGTATGAGACCCCCTTGTTTGTGGGACAAGGGACCCACCTTATTCCATGTATTTTTTTTTTTAACCTAATATCCATTTTTAAGGTCACAGCCAAGCTAGACACCAAATTGGTGTATGAGACCCCCTTGTTTGTGGGACAAGGGACACCAAATTGGTGTATGAGACCCCCTTGTTTGTGGGACAAGGGACCCACCTCCGCTCAGCGATTTGACTGCTAAGTCTACGAAGGCATACATACTCTACCCCCCTCTGGTTTTGAACCTGTGACCTCTTAGGAAGAAACACATGCTCTTAACCATTAGGCCCACTCAAGCTGTATATATATATATATATATATTTGCATATCTTAACTGATAAGCAAAATAATTTTTATTGTTTTTACAATTCCAAACCCAAATTATTGGGAACATTAACCAGCATCCTCATTTCTATCAATAACGATAAAAGACTTTACCCACTCTTAATTAATTAATTGGATTATACGCCGTGGCCTCCCTACCGTTCTTGACTTGACTTGACTTACTTTGTTCCGTCTGAAACTGTTCTACCAATCTCTTTACAAAGGACAAATAGAACGAGGAAACATGTAGACCATGTTTTCTGATCCGTAAATTTGTTTGAGTGAAAAAGCCAGTGCGGAAATTGCCACGATCCTTCGTCATGGACCACCGTTCTTTTTCAAAAGTTTCTGCCTATTTTCCGGGCAGGGGGGGGAGTTCATTACCCTTATTTAATGAATGAATCGATGGCACCAGGCAGCCAACTCCAGGGATCGAGCTTTGCTTCTGTAATATTGAGTGAGTGGCCAGTGTCATCTTTGAATCCTGCGCAGATCCTCCATAATGCCTGACAAGGAATTAAGCGGCCATGACCGATACAACACAGATCGTCCATGGCTGAAGAAATCAAAGCAAAAAAATCGTATTACTCGTAGCAGGTTGTGAGAGACGCACCCTCTAGTTTAATGGCGACTACCTAGAGAAAATTTTTGAAGTTTCCGCGTACAAAAGAAAATGGGGCAGTTTCATTACCTGCAGGGTGAAGGAATTGGATAATATCAATCAGGTTTTGTGTGTTTATGTAGTCAACTAGGCTTAGATATCTGTTCTTAGCCTACGATTATATGTACTATGGCTGACCTAACCCTAAGGTTGGTAATGTATCGCCGATGATCTCATAATATAACAGTGTTTTCAAGTAAAAATCAGTGTTTTGTTTGTAATTAATTTTTCTCTAGGGTTTAGTTCTGCAACTTCATTCACAGTGAGAAGAAACTAATTATCTACTTTTGTAGAAGTTATAGATACATATAAAGAGTTCATGGTCAGTGCGTGCGTTTCAATAGATGATCTTATGATATAAATGATTCACAAGTAAATATGATAATCATAGGAGTGATAATCATAGGAGATATTTATAGAGGATCGGAGAGGATAAATGGGATCTTACTATTTTCTTGACATATGTGGTGTTGAATTTTTTCAACAGGCTTCTTTTTTTTTTTTTTTTTAAATTTAGATTATAGCTATTATTCACTTTATAAATTTAATGAATTTTTTATTATCAAATTTAAGGCACTGAAAAAGATTTCATTAAATTTAAAGCTTAGTTTGGAGATTTAGAGCAAAAATTTGATAACATTTTATAGGTTTTTCCAATAAATTATTTTATATATATTATATATATATATATAAAAAAAAATATATTCTGTATATTAACATTATTTCCATATAGTTTATCTATAAACTAAAATTTCCAATATAATCACATTATTCTATATGGTTACTTTATTGTAATCTTTTGTATTGGTATAATATCTTATTTTTATTTTGTTTATGTAATACTGTTATTATGTGTGTTTTTTTGTTTTTTCTTTTTGGAAGATGGACATATCATTATTCCATATAGTTACTTTATTTTAATCTTTTGCATTTGTATAATATGTTATTTTTATTTTATTTATGTAATATTGTTGTTATAATTATATATATGTGTGTGTTTGTTTTTTCTTTCTTGAAGATGGACATATCTACCAGCCTAATTGACCCCATGACCTCCCATTGGTGGGGTAGTTTAGCAACAAAACTGGATCAATCGAACTAATCCTTGGGGCTATATATGTTTAATTTTTAATATTTATATAATCTTTTATTTATATATTTCTATAATGTTGTCATTTATACTCACAATTTTGTTATGGTGTTAATTTGAAAAATATATAAGTATTTTTAATGTAAATTTGTATGTAAAAATGCTTTTAATAATAAGTGAAGGCTAAGGTTTCATTTTATAAATATTAACTAATTTCTAATAAAACATAAGAATTTTATTTATTTTATTTTATTTTCTGTGTGGTTCGCAGACACCTGTGGTCAGTGGATGCCGGCTACGTCCACGTAAAGACTAGAGTTGATCTCTAGGATCCTGCCCCTCGGCCATCACAGAATTGACCCCAAGGGCTTTCGAGGAGAATTGACCTTGTGACCTTTTGAACGGCGGGGCACTGACTTGACCAGTTGGGCTAACCCTTGGGGCTATAGAACATAAGAATTTATTAATACAGACAAATAGTTTTTTAAATAATGTTTTTAGGAAAATTTATGATGGAGGTGGATATAATGTAGTGAGGAAATACAACCCCTCTCAATTATGGAAACAACATTTGAGAGCTCAGAACCCTCTTCAAGGATATTTAAAATGGAATTTGGTCAGCACTAATAAATTCATTGTATAATGCCATTATTTTTTGGAAGGCCAGGAGGAAAATGATGCCTTGTTTTGGACAAACTCATGGCAACAATATCCAAAGCTTGGTGGTAGGGTGAAATTTCTTGATACATAATAAGTTATGAAATCTAGAACTCTCTTGATAGTTGCAGATTATTGGAACTAGAAAATAGAGGACATCTCATGGAAAGAACAAAAAAGTAAGGAAAGTTAACCTCAAACTCTTAATCAGGCCAATCTAGACACATTAATGGAAGGAATTCACAAACGGAAGATCCCATTCTTCGAGGGACAAGAAAAACTTTGATGGGGATATAACCAAAAGGGCGTGTTCATAATCAAAGAGGCATACCAACTAGTTGTCAGTTACAATAATCTTCCTAATAAGCTGATCTGGAAACAAGTTTGGGCTTAGAACTTATGGCCTAGATTTTCCCATTTTCTTTTGTTGTTAGTACAAAAAATAATCCTTTCATGAGATCAAATCATTTGAAGAGGATTGGAAGACCCACCCCTCTATTTTTCGTGTAGAGCGATTGCAGAGAACATGGAGCACTTGCTCAATACATGTGCTTTTTTTGAAACTATATGGTCTCAACTCTTCAACTTTTTTGGAAAATTAGACAGGAATATGAATGACATCATAGAAACGATTGAAGGTTATAGATCCCTTATGAAAAATAATCCTATCATAAATCAAGCTCAGGCCCTCATTCCAAGGAATTTTCTATGGAACATATAGAAGGAGAGGGATAATCACATCTTTAATAACCAATCATCAAAAGGGGAGGTAATCTGTGCAAATGCATTATAGAGTGTCTGTGAAACAATACTATTTCATCCTTGGCCATAATAGGGTTGGGAAGCTAAAGGTTTGGGTGCCACAATTTCGCATAATCTCCTGTTGTTTCCATCTCCTTCTATCAATCCTTTGCTTCCAAGCAACCCACCTTTTAGTCCTCCAACCTCTTGGAGCCCTCCTCCTGATGGATTCCTTAAAATTAATTTTGAAAGGGAATTTAAAGGTAGTCTAGGTTCTATTAACCTTGGAGGAATCTTTTGTGACAACAATGGGAAACCAATGTTTCTATTCACAAATAGTATGAGACATTCAAGTAACAACACAATTGAATTTGTAGCTCTAGAGACTTTCCTTGTTATCACATCATCACAAGGCTTCTCCAGGCCAATTGTTGTGAGTGATTCTTAGCTAGTCATCTCAAGAGAAGAAATTGATTAATGGAGCTTCTCTAGAAAAACTTTGTCACAACTAAAGATTGAAAAAATATATCACACATATTAACTATTTGATCCATATGATTCCTGTAATTTTTCCCTTTCATGTTAGGAGAGTAGACAATAAGATAATGGACTTTTTGGTCAACTTGGGATGTAATGACATTCACCTTCATCTTTCAATAAGCTGGAGCGACACTTATGGGAGGACTAACGATTGGGAACTATTGATCTAATAAATAAACACTGAGAAACCCCACTAGGGGTAGAAGAACATGAAGAACTCGATGGCACCGAGGAGAAACTCTGCAACAAACCAAATCCTACACCTTCAATCAATACAACCATTCTATGCACTGTTTCTATTTCCATGTCCTCTTGATGGTTTCAGTTAACTCATCGTTTTTCTACTTCACTTGGAATTTATTGGTAATGTGGCATAATGTATTGTATAATGAAGTCTTGGTCACTAAACCATTTAATATGTATTTAGTTAATATATAAACATTTGAGATAAAAGACATTAACTTTTGTCATTGATCTGGTTTCTAATCTAATAAACAATAGCAAAATAATTTTGATTTTATGTAATTCTGTTTTAATTTAATTAAAAATAAAATAAAAAATTAAAATATATATATATTGAGTTTACTTTTAATATATGTATGAGTTAATCTAATGAAAAAACTCAATTTAATTAACTTGAAATAGTTTGGGAATCGATATAATAATTTGATATAAAATAATAAAAATGTAAACTAATAAATTAATTCCAAAACATATAAACAAATTTATGAAATTTTTATAAAATCATATTAAAATTCAAAATTATATAATATTTATATTTTATTCTTTTAACAAAATATAGAGTATATGCCAGTGTGGTGGATCATTTCCATATTTGAATGACGAAATTTCTTGACAAAAGCCTGTCTATTTGTAGAAGGAAATTCACAAGTCTACAATTGGTTTTGTTTTTATATGGTATCTTTATGATCACAAGTGTTGGAGTTACATTTAAGCATAAAAAGATAAAACTTCTAAGGCCTAGTTTCGAGTGTTAGTTTAAATGGTTTAAATTTCCATGGTTAAGCTATATTAGTTAGGGATGTCATGAATTTAGATGAGTCGTTCGAGGTGAGATGGACACGTTGTTCGCCAGAAATGTTATCCTAAGAATCATTCATAAAATGTGAAGAAGTGCATAGGGGAGTTTCTCGAGAAAATTTTCCTGGGAAAAAATGAGTCCCAAAGGGTTAGCTATATTCACATATGCCTTTCGGCCAAGTCCAAAAGGGTCTTAGGATCAAATATCATAATGTTTTTTTGGGTTAAAATCCCACTAGGTAATAATGGCTGATTTTCTATATATTATATATAGAAATTAAGGAATAAGGGGTAGATCTTTGTAGGGTTGGTTTGGTACATCATATCATATTAATTTTTTGATTAAGCGTGTGAGAGTGGGGTGAGATTCTTTATTTGAAATAGATATAATTCTTTTGCAAGAATATTTTTGAGATTTTTTATTCCCTTTCTTCCCTAAAGTATTTGAATGGAGAGTATTTAAATCATTATTTATAATAATAATAGTTAGTAATCTAGAAGGAATTGATTAGATTTAAACTTTTGACTTACGACCTCCTTAATGGTAATATGTCTCTTGCTAATGATTCAATTTTTTGAGATAATCTCACAGGTTGTAAGAATATACACTCTCTCTCTCACACACACACATGCATATGAGGGAAAATATGCATGAGATAACTATTGTTTTGTTAGCTCTAATCAATTTAGAAAGGGAAAACGTGTCATAAAGTGGGATTTGAGCTTGGGTGGGGAGGATTATAATTTCTCCTCTTAAGCACTTGAGCTAGTACAACTCTCTCTCTCTCTCTCTCTCTCTCTCTCTCTCTCTCTCTTTGTTATTTATATGTATGCATATTTGATGAGTCCCATCAATAAGTACATTTTGAAGATCAATATGTCATCCTCCAGCCTTAAAAATATCCTTCTCTTGCATTAATTCACATTTTTCATTATATTATGCTTAGTAAGAGGAGTAAAAGGTGTTTTTCATAGTATGTGGCCTAATATGGTTTAATTCTAGGAAAATGAAGCATTTTTTAGGCTATTACTCTGCAGTGGCTTAATGGAGACAACTAGGAGAGAATCTAGGAGGTTTGTCCACCTCTTTAACTCCCTCAACTCGGCTTGGGATCACCATATCCTCTCTCACTAGTTCGAGTTCATTAGTAGCCAAGTGACTCGTAGTCCAAGTGAAGATTAAGAAGGACAAGATCCACCATTTTCAAGACAAAGGAGGGAACCATTTCTACTTTCAAGGGAGCTGCTTCAACTACCCTTTTGTATAAATCAACTAGAAGAAGAGTTCATTAGGATTCAAATTTTTTATTCATCTAGGTGTAGCTATTGAGCTTCATGCTTAACATTGTTATTTTAAACTTTTATGTGATGTATTAGACTTGAACTTTTTATAATGAGAAGTTCTTCATGCTTCTAGGGTCTATTAGGTCTAAGGAAGTATTGTCATGAGTCAAAGAATTCAACATCATGTTCATAAGACCCTTTTGGGAAAAATGTAACTGTAAAAATAATTATTTTTGAGTCTAGAAATTCCTACAAACTCCAAAAGCACAAGTTAACCTTGACAGTTACAAGTTGACCTAAAGGAGGGAGTTCAACCCCCTTGAAAGGCTATATAAAGAAGCCGTTCAACTTCATTTAGTACTCACTCACTCAAGAAGTTTGATCTCTCAAGAAAAACTTCGATTTGTTGTTGGGAAGCAGGAAGAAGAAGAACAATGGTCTAGGAAAAGAAAGAAGGACGATTTCTTTTGTTTTTGGGCTTGATCTCTCTCACACGTGTGAAGTTCTATGGTTTTTGGTGTTGCAAAAAGAGGATGAAGTTGTAGGTCCAAGTTGCAGGAGGACGAAGTGTTGTATCTTGTGGATGGAAGAAAGAGTACCCTACCTTGACCTCATTGACCTTGGGAGGAGTTGTCTTGCTCCAGGAAGGTCTTAGGAGGAAGATGGATTAGGGTTTCTATAGTAGCTACAATTTCGAAATCATAAGGTCAAAGTTGCAATATTGAAGTTGGTAAGTCAAAGTTTCAAATTGAAGCTGATTGGTGCAGAATCAGGGAAAGACTTGTTGGAGGGATAACTTGGTACTTGGAGAAGGACTTGACCTAGGGTTTGGGTCTTTATGAGTCAATTGAAGCAGATTCTATAAGAAGAGAAGAGTTTACCAAGTTTTCCCCTTAGAGGGGTTTTTCCCTGGCTAAGAGCCTAATATATGTGTCCTCTTTTGTTGCTATTTCATTATAAAGTAAGTATTAAGGAAAAGGAAAATTGAATTAATAAGCTACCACATTACACATTTTCCAACGCACTGGAATTTTTTATGTATTAGTTGAATGCGATCAAGTATACCTTTTCTTAGGTCAATTTCTACACATATTCTAGTGAAGGTAAATAAGACTTTCTCCATTCTTTCGAGGTCCATCTTTTTGAATGACCCTAGGGTGTTCCCAATTTCCTTGGAACCTTGTGGTGCCAAAAAGGAAGGGGAAGTTTGGTAGCATCACTCATACTAGAATTTTTGAGACCACCATTGTTTTGGGATCAAAATATGGGAATCAAGGGGTAACAAAAAGCCTAGTATTTCCCCAAAAACAGGGCCCTTCTTTCAATTCTATGTCCACATCATCTTAGGTATCGAACTAAACAATAAAGGAAACTCTTGAGCAAAGGTATATATCATCGGTTTTGGTCCAAGTTGTGAAAATCTACTAATACAAAGCCTCAGATCTAGGCCAAAAACCATTGAATATGAAAATCATTTCCCTCGATTGAAGGGCATAAAAAAGTTGATTTACTTCTATTAGATTTACCTCCATGGATGGCACTTGTTGCTACTATTCAATAATTTAAGCTCTAGGTATTATTTTGGTTGATCTAATGGATTAGAACCTTCGCCTCGTACTATATCCTTGTAGGAAACAAAGCCTTTTGGGGTTTTGGCTCCTAAATCACCCCCTCACAACCTTAGATTCAAGCCAGTAGTGGAATTTATTGAGATGTTGTAATCCCATAACTAAAAATGATCCTGCAATTGCTTCCCTTCAAGAAGGAGATGTCATGTTCTACATTATATCCTAATTTTTTTCTCTATCTATTACTTGAGTCTCATCATATAATCCAAACCTGAAACCCAAAAAAGGAAGGATTCCCCATTAATGTCCTTACTAAAGATCTAAAAATTCTCCACTTGATTCAAACCTTCAAACCCTTCACCAAATTTAGATCTATTAGGGTATAGGGTTTAATCTTGTAGTTATGCTACATTATGTGGGCTTCCCATATTGTGTGAGCAATGATCTAGGCTTGATACCTAATAAAAACTTAGAAGTGGGTTGAAAACGACTTGATCTGTAGCAAGAACAGAAAGTGGGCCAAAAAAATTAGATCTCAAAACAAAAAATGAGCCCTTGCTAACATCCCAAATAGTTTCTAACATATATATGCATAGACCAGATTGGTCAATATTTAGATTAAAAGGATCACATGCCTTGGGTACCAAAATTTTGTTCCACCCCCTAGCGAGGTAGTCTAGGACCATATGAAAAACCAACATTTGAGTTAAGGGGGGAAATTATGTCCATAACCTTAATGTCACGTATCAAATGGTGTCCTTACCAATTCCTAGATGTCCATACACTCGAACTTGTTTCCATCAAAATTATTAGCCCGTTGAGTCTTCACGTAGATCTTTAGCATGTCATTGTCTCTGACTCTGAAATTTGTATTCAGATCATTTCTATAATAGGGCGTTGATAAAATGATCTCATTCTTGAGGTTCTCTAGGACCACAACATACCCATAGGCCTCCATTTGATTCTTTCAGCCTTTTCTCAAGATTTCACAACATATTTTTGATATGCGATCCAACCAATGCTACAACGCTTCCATCTACCATTACTACCACATAGCCCCTCGTTCGATGGCTGTCGACACTCCTTAGAAACCATAGCTCCATTAGTCAATTCAAAAATATTACAGAATAT
>APFE031224072.1:80836-120551 GCA_000404065.3 Pinus taeda
GAGAGAGAGAGAGAGAGAGAGAGAGAGAGAGATGTTAAATTTTGTTTGAAGGAAAACATTACGATATTGCCCCTCTTCCTCAAAATATCAAGGGACTAGACCAGATTGAAATACCTCTTGATTAGCAACATGCCTTTGGCAGATGGTCTAATTGATTGATCTAACCTTTGGGCCTAGTTTTTTTTTGGAGAAAACCTTGTGGGATATCCTCCTCTTTCTTAGAATATTCAAATGGAGAGAAATCTAATTACTAGTAACAATAGTCACTAGTAACATAATAGGATTGAGTTAGACTTGAACCTTAATCAAATTAGAATGAGAGATATTACATTGAACTCTAACTTGAAAGAATTTGTTTAATTTGATTTATCTAACCCAATGGGATATTTGGGGATTATATATACATACATACATATATACACACATGTCTCAATTAAACTCAAGGGATGATTCTTTACATTCATAGATGACATCCCTAACACATATACTAGTTCATACAAGCTAGGGGAATTGAAACAAGGCACCTATTAGCACAAAACTAGTGAAATTCTTATAAACATAGAAATAACTAGTTGAGATAAACCCTTACGTTAGCACACGTGCGTGTGCACACACACACACACATAGAGAGAGGATTACTTGTAACATCACTCTCAAGGTATATCATCCTAAGAAGAGTTCTAATGCTAACAATAAGTCCATCGAGTTGTATTGTCTTTAATTTAGTTACAACCTAACTTCCTTCAATGAACTATAATCACTATGTTTTTGTATAAATTTTATTCTCTTTAAATAAATTAAAATATATCGTAATAATAACTTCCCTTTTGCCGACATTGAATGTTATTGTCTGCAAATAAAATAAAGGTTTAGTGAGAATTTAATTAAGAAATTTAACAAGCTATTTATTTTAGATTTGAATAGGGAACATAAGAAAATTCCTCCTAAAAGTTGATGAGTTTTATTTCTTTTAATATAGGCCCATCCATTAGGAAAATAACTTTGATTCTCTTGTTACCACTTGCATAGAGGGGGTATAATAATATACCCAACAAACTAGTTGCCTAACTAGCTTCTTGGCTCTTCTAAACAGTTTTTATTTCCTATCCCTTTTTTCCCAACCATCTAACACCAACAATGCATAATGGTAGTTTCAATAGAATGTAATAGTAATAGCCTTAACAATATATGA
This sequence comes from Pinus taeda, assembly GCA_000404065.3. NCBI lineage: Eukaryota > Viridiplantae > Streptophyta > Pinopsida > Pinales > Pinaceae > Pinus > Pinus taeda. Next base: position 82,029 of record APFE031224072.1, read on the forward strand.
AACACTATGTTTTTCCAAAGTATCAAGAAAAGAAAAATGAGGAATAAAAATCCTAAATAATTCTCCCTTCTCTATATTTATCACTTTATTTTATCCCTAAAATTGTTTCTTCTAGGCTAAGAGATCATCTTCCTTAGATGTAAGGAAATAGGTTAATCTCCCAAGATAGATAGGCATCTGGTAGGAGTGAAATTTTGCACCCTTACGGGCCACTAGTGGTTAATTCTAGGTGGCGTGGTTTTCCTTGAATAACAATGATGAGTCAGCCTACATTTTCGAACAGTAGCCAGTGATGGTTGTCCTCAATTCTAGTTTGAAAACTTAGTTATGATAGGTTTTCCGATTGTTTAGAGAACAATTATCACTTTCTCTTGCATATCCTCCAATCTTGAAGTACCTCACTGCTTGGCTAACCACCTCATAATTAAGGTCATACGTAATAAATGGAAAAGGATAAAAATTATTCAATCACATGTTAGATCATTAATGTATTTTCCGTTTACATAAATATTAATGATTGTCAACCATAGTTATTTATTACCACCATAACAACCAACCGGTAAAAACAATAAATGGATATAAATATAATTTTCCATTCCACAAATCAATTAATTATGTAATTAGGAAGCCTGGAACTTAGCACTAATTCATTACCATACTCATAATATCATATGTGTGATGAGTATGTTTACATCACTATCATATAGATACCTTACCTATACTAATAATAAGGAGCAATGAATGCTTTTATGAACAATTCCTTTATGCTCAAAACCACACATGCATGAAGGTAATTATTTAGAGTGAGCATATTATCTAATAACTTACAATAATAATAATGTTTCAATAAATGGGTTCATGATAGATAACCACTAAAAAACTATCAAAAATGAAGAAGGTAGGTGCATTTAAGTAAGATAAAATATAAACATGATTCTTTATAACAATCGATGACACAACCCAATTCTTATCGTGATTCTAACTAGACTTATATTCACTATTGGACACATAATCAATTTTACTCCCATCTTCCATATTCTTATCTATTTTAATACACTAAAACATCAACTATATTGACCTAACTATAGACATAACCTAATGCATAAACATTGAATATATTAGCTTAACTTCCTTACTAGACAATTGATAATCATCATCACAAATCTAGGGGATTGTGACTAACACTAGCCTTTCCTGATTCTAGGTTTTTGGTTCGTAATACCTATGTCATTGTTTATAGAACTAGGGACAACACACTAACATTGAGTCCCAAACATACTATGCAATTGTTGTTATAAGAATCATGTCATCGAATAACCACTTTGGGCATGACTTAGTAACCAATTTTTGGCAAGAATTTCTTCCTATTCAAAACCACACTCATAAATCATATTAATGTTTGAAAAATAAATAAATTACAAGTCAAACTAATAACTTGAAATTGTATCTCTAATATCTATGAAATCCAATTTAGCTTGAAATTATAACTGTTAAACTCTTGTGCATCCCATTAACCTAAATGTTAGTTCATTAATGAATCACATATATTTTCATGAAATAATTCATATTTATATACTAATTTCCAATCAAGTAGTTTATATATCCATTTACATCCCACATTTCATTTGCATTATGACACCCCCTTTTCATTTCCCAAAGATTTGTGACGCAATTAAATACTTGTAATGTTTGGTTACTGACATTTATATTATGTACTAAATTTTATTACATGACGTACTATTCTATTTTATTAAAAAAAAATTATAGTTGAAGGGAGCAGGAAACATTTCAGGATGCCTTTGGGGGGTGGGGGGGGGGGGGGGGGGGGGTGGAGTTATTTCGACTATGGTGGAATACGTTGTAAGTTGGTGGAGTTTATTTGTATATTATATGTATATTATATTATATATTAGTCTTCTATATATATATAGTATATATATAGATGATAAATTATACTTAAAAATCTGAAATCTACAATGTGAGGGTTTTTTATCTTTATATTTGTAGATTTGCAAGTTATTATTTATTGTTTATGCATGCAAATTATAATTAAGAATAAAATATAGAGCAACGAAATAAAAACTCACAAATCATGATGGACAAAAGATATAACCTGGGAAACCCTTTCAAGAGAAAACCTATGTAACGACACCTCCCCTCATATCTACCCACTTTCACTGGCTTACTTGGGGTAAACATGAGATGAGGGGCTACGATGACAAGACTCTACCTTCTATGTGACCTTAAGGAAGTGGAATTGATGAAAATCCACAACACAAACCTTCCATTCCTGCTACAGGATTCCCAGAAGCCTTCCCAATCATCCCCATGACCAGTCCCTGGGTCCCACTGAGTTTTTAGACCATTAAACCCTTGGACACTCCCTTGATATGGACAAGGGTGCATTTGGGAGGCTACATTCACTCCCACAACAAGGCATGGGTGTGTCTAGGGACTTTTATCCTAAGACTTGTACCTGCGACTCTAGGATTTGTGCCATCTTTCAAGCCTATAATTTAGGTCACTACCTAGAAACCCCTGGAGCTTTCAAAATCCATAATTTACATGAAAAAATGACTTACAAACCAAAACTGGCTCTAGGACTAGGCTCGCCATCGTCAACCGGGACTGACATTTTGTCAAACACTTGGCATTAATGCAATCTACATGACATGAATACAAGATAGAGCATAAATGACTGATGACTCATATGAGACTTGGCAAGAAGGATCACCACCCTCTTCCCTTAACTACTTTGACATCAATTAGGTCTTGCATCCATTATCCTGTCAAGTACAAGTAAACACATGAAATAATCATGACTATAAACAATTATATAACCATGCTTATAACAAACATTAAACCATGTAAATAAAAATGAGATAGCAACCATTAAGGCCACATAATAACAATTAAAAAAGAAAGAGAACTTATGAAACACAGGCAAGAGACAACTAGGTTCAGGACTTCCACGTTGCACCCGACCATAGACATGGCTGAACCAAATATATCTTTCATACAGTAAGCCTCATGCCATATTCTAAACATGAATGTAGAATCTCATGGATAAGCCAATCCAAAATAAGCTAAGGGAATCCAGAGGCTAAACCACATCCACCCTCACCAAACCATGACCTCATGAAAACTGACACCGAGATCGCAGGACCAAACTAAGCGTGGAATGCATCCGAACTCCATCACTATCCTTGAAGAATTTTTTGTCTCCTTGTCTCTTAGTCTTTTCTGCAATCCACTCCATATCACTAGGCCCTAAACCAAGACTCCACCCTTAGGATTTATTGTGTATCCTGCCAAAACCATTCAAGGCATTCCTAGGCCTTTGGGAATTTTCCTGAGACCACCTCCGCCCCAGATTTCGAAACCATCCGACAATTCCAAAGCTCAAAACTGAGAACAATACCATCAGACCATGGTTATCTAGAAAAATGAAAGGCAAGGTTTAAAACCACTGTCATAACCCCGACAAGACCATGCCATTGATAACTAGAGAACCAAATACAAACATGCAAAGATATGCATGTCAAAACTAGCTAGGAAATCATACATGCAATATGTTACCTACAAGAATTCCTGTTGAAGCTACTTGATCCTTCTCTTCCTTTCTTTCTCCTTTCTTTCCTTTATTTTCCTTGTCCTTCATTTGCTTGGTTTTCCCTTCCTTGCTCCAAAGCTAGAATGCTACAAGAAAAATCTAAGTGTCCAAGAGTGTGAGTGAGACAAAATAATGAGAGAGCTCCAAAACTGAACTGACCAAAAGCCATGAAGTAATCCTCATAGTCCTTTTTATTAATGATGCCTCTATTTTCTTCATTTTCCATTATTTTCATTTAATTTCCTCCTCACATGCAACTTGTGACCTTTCACCTTCCTTTCTCTCCAATTTTCCTTCATTTTCATAAATAAATCTGCCAAAAAAAGCCATTTTCCTTTCCAAAGCCTTTGCTATTGCCTTTGCCAAATCCATTTAGCGATAATAACAAAATGAACACCCACTAAGATGTTTTGCCCACCATTAATCTTGGAATACATGTCCATGATCGTGGTCTTATTTTTTCCTTTATTAACTTTTACATGGAATTTTGACCAAGGTTGTTACAGAAACCTCCCCCTTGGGGGAACACCATCCTCGATGTTCAATGGAACCTATAAACCAAAAAACTGCTGAAAACAAAACATACTTCCCATGTAGCTTTATAACTTAGCTCGTTGCAGTATTTACAATGATCACTACTGAATATATGTCAATCATATCGTTTACTGGAGCTTTATAACATAAATCATTATGGTATTTACAATAATCACATATACACATATGCACATTTTCTAAACCAAAAAATAAAAGGATACGATGGCTACATCAGCAATAAGGGGATCCAGAGGCTTACACCTCCACCCTCAACAGTAATTCCAGGATTCACTTCCTTCTCAGGAAGTCTAGAATCCACTACCAAAGTCAAAGCTGCATCTAATGTCCAACGTTACAATCCTATGCCACATATCCTCTCAGCAAATAGTTACTGGCTCATTGTTCTAGGGAACACTTCCAATGTGCATCTGATTCCATCTAGCAATGTTAATGACCAAAAAAAATCCATCTTGACCTTCCCTTCTTTGCCACAGAGTCCCTCGGGCAATTTGGTCACCCTTTCCATGTAGTCACTCACCTTCCAAGTTCCCCGACAACCCATATCCTGGGAAATCCATCCCTTGGCAAGGATTCCTCACATTGGAAGGTCAACAACCAAGGCATATACCTGCCACAAAACCATCATACTAGTCATAGCATGCTCATGGAAATCAATGGACACTATTGGGTACCACTGTCCCACAATGGCTCTACTCCTGAAGTGCTTTACCAATATACTACTGCTAATTCCAATTCCTTTTCTTGTTGCTGCTAATGCTTGCAGTTGGTTTTCAATCATCCCAAACCGGGTATGTTCATGCTCTCCTATACCAAGAACATAACTTCTATCAGATTTAAAATTAATTGAAATAAATTCAAATCATACCTCATTGGTAGCTCATCAATAAGGTACACTTGCAACTTGTTTACTTCTTGTCACAACAAATCAAACTAGCATCATTGATTAAATCATTATGTATAAACATATCACATTATGTTAGCTCAAAATACAACCATCATAATTCAAAATCATGAATCTCATGCAATCATCTTAAACTAGAATCATAAATCACATATAACCATCCTAAATCAAAATCGTGAATCACATGAAATCATCATAAACCAGAATCATAGGTCATATGTATAATAAAATTGAAAAAAATATTGATACTTATCCTTTAATCAATCCTTATCTTCTACCTTTGTCCTTATTCCGTACGCACTCCAACTTGGTTGCCACACCCAACAAATGCCCAATGCCTTCTCCTCAACCATGTGCACATACACATAGTGTGAATCACACATATACAACCATACACGATGTACAATGTCATGTAATACATGCACCTACACCTGACATACAACACATACACCTACACCCAATGTACAACACAATACATATATGTACATAGAGTACAACACAACGAATACACATGACACGATACCACAAATACACAATGCACATACATAGTACTGGATGCCCACAATACAACATGTATGCCATGCACACAATACCACCTATACACCAATACCATATGTACAACATGTACACAACACTACATGTACATAACACCACATGTACATTCATGCACACAACGCCACACGTACAATAATGCAGACAACACCATATGTACATAGTACCATATGTATAACATGCACACAACACGATATTTACATAGCATTGCATATACACCATGTACATAGCATCATATGTACACAACACCACATATCCAACATGCGCACAACACCACTTGCACACAACACCACATGTACAACATGTACACAACACCACATATCCATCATGCACACATACACTATGTACACAATACTGCATATACAACATTACACATCACCATATGTGCAATCACTAAATATACAACATGCACAATATATACACAACAATAACACTGCTCATCCAAAACCATACTGCCTCTACCAAGCAACCTTGCTTCCAGTGTAGCTCTACCATCCATGCTTATCCTAGCATGCCACATATCATACTTCTTTCATTCTGCTGATGTATCCCTCATTATAGTCTGTCCATAACATAGAAATAATATAATCACATAATTTCAACTCATAACCACATGATATTTACCTCATAGATTTGTTAGGACTACTCTTCCCACTTGATTCCTCATAAACCAGGAACCTCTTCATGTCATTCACCTGCATAAGCAATCATAACACAATCATAATGATTCCTCCACAAGAATGATTCCTAATGACCCTGCCAGATAAAAACAGAGATGCATACATGTATACATATAAACATCAACATAACACAATCATGATCCTGATGACCCTGTCAGTTAACAACATACATACATACATACATACATACATATATGCATATAAACATTAGCATAAAGAAATCATGATCACAACATAATTACTAGATATCATAAGGCCAATGTTAAGAGAAATTCCTTTATTCATGCAACGCATGCACAATATTGAGAACAACGGTTCCCACCATATCCAAGGCATCTACAACCTTAAATCCATTTACTTTACCCTTTTTGTTACCTTTCTCATGATTGTTCTATTACCATCCATTTACTTCAATGGACCCAATCAATCCAACTAGCTATCATATGATTGCCTTCAGTTGCCTTTATACATGCATTGAGCTTCATCTAGGCCTTACATCACCTATTGGGTACCAAAAAACTCTCCTTTAACTCCATTAAATTTACTCTTTCCTAAACCAATTCTCAAGACTCAAAACATAAAAGGCAAGACAAGAAATAAACAATAAGAAAACCATGAAATTCAATAACAATACAACATCGTAAAAAAAGTGGCAAGGCCTTGCACTAGACATAAACAAAACCACAAATCAATCTCAACAAATCACACAAGATTGGAAACAGACACCATGACTCCATGCCATGTGTTCCTAATGCTTCCAAGTGAAAGCTCAACTTGGTCCTTCTTTAAGATTTCGTGGAAATCTCTTTTTCCATGCAATCCCCTACATCATAATTCCATAAACACATAACTGTCAGTGCATAAATGAACATGACATTACACCAATTACCTTACCTTGTTCTACAAAGCATTTTTCTCTGCAATTTCTCACACATGTCGACCACATGTTCCAAGGATCAAGGAAACGTATCTACTAATTTGAAATCGACCTTTACCAAGAGTAACAATTATGCCATAATCCATTGTTAAGTCATAGTCATTAGACATAATGCTACAACTATCACCTATTTACAGTCAAGTACATATCAACTGTCTCAACACATATGTGTTAGTAAAATCATTTTAAAAGAAGACCATTTGAACACATACTCATATTATTCAATTCATCAAACATTCAACCAACTTGAAAACATTCATGTTAAATAAATCAACTAGATGACATTATAAAAAATTCAAGCACAAAATAGACGACATAAGCAAGCCCATACCTTAATGTATCTCAAGGGAGGCTATCTTGTCTATGTTAGCACCCTATAATTTGAAGGCTGTAGGACAAATCACAATAATGTAACATCAAACCAACTTCCGGATGGGAATCTAGCCCTTCCAATCCTAGAGAGGGCTCTCTCTGTAAAATTTATCTTTGTTTCTTGAAAATCTTAGACTAGTTATGATTGTACTTGGGTTTTGGGTTTTGAATTGAGTTTTGGAAGATTGATTGTATTCAATTTAATTAGCATCTATTGGGAAATGGAGTCAAAAGGTAAACTAGATGGTTGCATCAATTTTTCATAGAGTAAACTCAGGGCAAGTTAGGAATATTTTCTGGATCTTTCAGAATAATAAGTGGATTATGGCAGAACAATGAAAACCTTCAACAAACTAAAAAGCAAGTAAGAATTATTTAGTGTGGCATTCTGTCAATCAGCAGAACTAAAGAAAAGTCAAGAATTCTTTAATGTGGCCTTCAATAGAAAACATACAAATTGCAAAAGTAGCCAGAATAAGGTACTTAAAAGTAAATCCTATTCATCACATTTCTGTTTTGCAATTGGAATTTAGATGATTACATTGAAGAGATGACCTTGAAACACTTTAACATAATAAAAACATCACCAGTGTTTAAGCCACAAGAATCCTGTGAATGGTCTACTTAGTATTGATGCTCTAGTGCTTTAAAAAAACTTACAAAACAATCCACACCTAATACTTCAAAAGTAGAATTATTTATACATAATTTACAAACTGTTTATAATAAATGTTGTCTCTAATAGACACGACATTTTTAGACTGTAGATGAATTAAAAAGCTCTAACTACTACAGATTATAGTTCTGGTGGAATGTGTTGTGCAAATGCTTTTGCTGTGGAAGTGGGAGTAGGTAGGATGTGGACCCAAATTTGTGGCTGTGCTTTGTTTTATCATCCATTACTGTCACAAAATATTTTGGAAAATATATAATAATATATATATTTGAATAGTATTTCCAAAATATTTTAAATGAAATTTATAACTATGTGTTGTTTCCAATCGTGGTTTTGTTTTCTCTTTCCATGAATTCACAAAACCATGTGTAATTTTGTTTCTATTACTCCTTCCTCTATAAATTCATTTTATCTGTATGCAAATTCCTTTTACCCTTGTAGAATACTTGGATGGTTTTGCAAAACCATGTGTTGATTTGTATGGTTGGAAGAGTATTCTAACTTTACTCTTTTACGTTCACCTGCAATATGATTTTACACCTGTAAATTGATTTCACCCTGCCTATAAATTGATTTCATGTGAAATTTTCCCTTTTATTTTCTCTGATAAAATTCATGGCATCCGGGAATTTTATTTCAGTAAAACAATCTTACCTTTGAATCTCATTCCACAATCTTAGTCTCATATTGCCTGTAGCTATATAATTTTACCTCAAGTATGGTTTTACCCGTAGCTCTAAAATATTACTGCATTCTCATATCTCAGTATTTCACTTGAAATTAATCCACCCTATATTCTCGTAACATTTATAAGATTCAAAACCAAAATAGTTAATGGTTTTCACATGGGGGGCCAAGTAGTATGTGGTATTAGTTTGGAGGATGTCATATAACATGGGGTTGCCATGTAGCAAAAGGGTAGGCGAGGAAAACAACTTATCTCACATACTTTTTGAGTGTGAAGTGTTGGATGAGGTGGGATGCAAAATAGAATTTTAACCGTTCACTTATTTCTACAAATATCGAGGCAAATACAAATGAAGGGGGTTTAATTCTTAGTGCGGGGTGGGCCATTGGTTGACTTTGCAAGGGGGAGAGGTAGTATAGGCTTGCAGGGAGAAATTAATATAAAGTCCAAACTTTATATTAATAGGGTTTTGTGAAGTAAGGGGTAAAAAGAAGGATTATATATATACTTCATGGGATTTATCCCACATTCACAAGGGAACATTCTTCATGAAGGTTTATATAAGTCCATAGTTACATTGTGTTTTCACAAAATAAGCCCAAGGCTACCCACTTGTGCTTGGTGTTAGGTGTGCTAGGCTTAAGTATTGTGAATGCAGGTCGCATGGAGCGAGAGCTAAGATTTTGGGCTTATTTTTTATTCAAAATTCAATAAAATCCAAGGTTTTAAGATTTTGGGCTTATTTTTTATTCAAAATTCAATAAAATCCAAGGTTTTAAAACTAGAAGCTCTGCAATATATAACCTTTTTGTTACACAAACCTATTCTTAAGATTTTGGGCTTATTTTTTATTCAAAATTCAATAAAATCCAAGGTTTTAAAACTCGAAGCTCTGCAATATATAACCTTTTTGTTACACAAACCTATTCTTAATGATTTGAAAACAAGTATTCAGCTTATGCTACTTTTTGTTACACAAACCTATTCTTAATGATTTGAAAGCAAGTATTTAGTTTATGTTGGCGTAATATTCAGATGAATTAACAAGGAAAGTGGGTGATAATTTTGGGCTTATTTTTTATTCAAAATTCAATAAAATCCAAGGCTTTAAAACTAGAAGCTCTGCAATATATAACCTTTTTGTTACACAAACCTATTCTTAAGATTTTGGGCTTATTTTTTATTCAAAATTCAATAAAATCCAAGGTTTTAAAACTCGAAGCTCTGCAATATATAACCTTTTTGTTACACAAACCTATTCTTAATGATTTGAAAACAAGTATTCAGCTTATGCTACTTTTTGTTACACAAACCTATTCTTAATGATTTGAAAGCAAGTATTTAGTTTATGTTGGCGTAATATTCAGATGAATTAATAAGGAAAGTGGGTGATAAAGCAGGAAGTTGAGTAAAAGATGATGCAAAATGGAGAGGAAGTGGGGCGAGTCAGCAAGCGAAAAGCTTCATCATGAGAGCAACAAATAATATTTGAATCATCAGATTTCCTATAATTATAGGACCCTAACATCGACTCCAGCTTGTGGGTGAAAATATCCTTGGAGGTGCCAAGAACTACAGATCTATGAGTTTATAGATTAGTGCCTTCTCCATTGGGTTGTTCCAAATTTGCAACCTGTTCTACCAACTCTCAAACTAAAATCAAAACCACTCTGCATGCTGAACATTGAGCTACACATTGAACTAAAAGTTGAGAAGCAAACTGAATTTGGAACTAAAAAAAAGTCTTAGAGTCCTGATCTTATTTGCACCTTGCTCTCTACCCTATATTGTTGAAAATCATGCTGACTTAAATAATGCAAAAATGGCAATGAAGCCAGTCAAGCAGTTGCAACAACAAATGGACTGCTTGACTGATTGTCAGTAAACTTAGAAATATAATTTGATCATGTGTCCACATAATCAAAGCTATGACATATAATGGCATCTGCTAATGCATTTGGTCCTTATAGATAAAACATGTTTGAAAACTTAAGCTGAAAATAACCTCCATGTAATCTGCTATAGGATCAACAAAAGCATATTGTATGATATTTTCTTCCAGGCCTTCAATGACTAATTGATCAGCTGTATCCTCAATATTAAAACCTAAAACCACTTGTTCAGTCTTGTACTTGAAAGCGTAATCATCCTCAATTTTCCAGTCAAAAGGTAGTACAATTTCCTCTTGCTTTGGAGAAGGAAGATTTTCAAAGAATTCTTTAGGATCTAGGAAATTATATGACTGAATTGGAGAATGCAAAAGTTTAATGCATTTTCATATTTTTCAGCAACTAACTCAAGAACACATATTTTAACTTCAGGAGAAAATTTGCTTGATTTGAAAATAAGAAACATAGCTCTTAAAAAATCTTCATTGAGCTAAAATTCTGATAACTCATCTCTGAATTCATTTAAAATTTCATGAAATGAAAGGTTTGCCACAAACCCTGTCATATTGTATCACCATTAATACTTTGGAATATGGATTCTTTGGTTATGGAATCATTCTGAACTTTGAAGCTCTGGATCTTGAAAAATGGAGTTGCCAGGTGAAAGGTACAACCTTCTGGTGTCTAATTGTTGTTCACCACCAACAATCAGATTTGAACTTTGATGCACTTTTCTGAGGAAGATAAAACATTCTATCCCCAATATGGTCGCCAATATGTTAGCACCCTATAATTTGAAGGCTGTAGGACAAATCACAAGAATGTAACATCAAACCAACTTTAGGATGGGAATCTAGCCCTCCCAATCCTAGAGAGGGCACTCTCTATAAAATTTATCTTTGTTGCTTGAAAATCTTAGACTAGTTATGATTGTACTTGGGTTTTGGAAGATTGATTGTATTCAATTTAATTAGAATCTATTGGACAATGGAGTCAAAAGGTAAACTTGATGGTTGCATCAATTTTTCACAGAGTAAACTCAGGCATAACTAAAGAGCAGTCAATAATGCTTTAGTGTGGTCTTCAGTAGAAAACATACAGATTGCAAAAGTAGCCAGAATAAGGTACTCAAAAGTAAATCCTATTCATCGCATTTCTATTTTGCAATTGGAATTTAGATGATTAAAATGAAACACTTTATCATAAGAAAAACATCACCAGTATTTAAGCCATAAGAATCCAATGAATGGTTTGCTTAGTATTGATGCTCCAGTGCTATAAAAAAAACTTACAATGCTCCAATAGATCACTAATATTTCTGATCTCAAACAATCCACACCTAATACTTCAAAAGAAGAAGTATTTATATAAAATTTACAAACTGGTTACAATAAATGATGTCTCTAACAAACATTACATTTTGAGATTATAAATGAACTAAAAATCTCTAACATTACATTTTTAGACTATAGATGAACTAAAAAGCTCTAACATTACATTTTTAGACTATAGATGAACTAAAAAGCTCTAACTGTTACACATTAATAGTTCTGGTGGAATGTGCTATGCAAATGTTGTTGCTGTGGAAGTGGAAACATGTAGGAAGTGGACCCAAATTTGTGGCTCGTAAATGAACTAGTAGATGTAGATGTATTTGTATTTTTCTTAGTAATTCACTCAACTGCTTGCTGATCCTGTGATTACCCTGCTATTTTATCATCCATTAGTGTCACAAAATATTTTGGAATATATATATATATATATATATAATATATTATTATATATAATATATATATTTCCAAAAATTTTAAATGAAATTTATAATTAAATTTCTACAAAACTATGTGTTGTTTCCAATCCATGGTTTTGTTTTCTCTTTCCATGAATTCACAAAACCATGTGTAGTTTTGTTTCTATTACTCCCTCTGTAAATTCATTTTATCTACATGTAAATTCTTTTTACCCTTGTAGAATACTTGGATGGTTTTGCAAAACCATGTGTTGATTTGTATGGTTGGAAGAGTGTTCTCACTTTACTCTTTTACTTTCACCTGCAACATAATTTTACACCTGTAAATTGATTTCACCATGCTTGTAAATTGATTTCACCGTCCCTGTAAATTGATTTATCCTTAATCTTCTATCATGAAATGCATTTACATGAATGCTATCTTTGCTCACCTATACATTAATTTCATGTGAAAATTTCCCTTTTGTTTTCTCTAATAAAATTCATGGCATCCATGAATTTTATTTCATGTGTCGCTGTAAAACCATTTTACCTTTGAATCTCATTCCACAACCTTAGTGTCATATTGTCTATAGCTATATAATTTTATCTCAAGTATGGTTTCACCCGTAGCTTTGAAATATTACAGCATTCTCATATCTCTGTATTTCACTTGAAATTAATCCACCCTATATTCCTGTGACATTTATAAGATTCAAAACCAAAATAGTTAATGGTTTCACATGGGGGGGGGCAAGTAGTATGTGGTATTATTTTGGAGGATGCGATATAATGTGGGGCTGCCATGTAGCAAAAAGGTGGGTTTTAGTGAGTGTTTAATGAGTTGGGATGCGAAACAGAATTTTAACCGTTCATTTATTTCTACGAATCTCAAGGCAAATAAAAAAGAAGGGGGGTTTAATTCTTAGTGCAGGGTGGGCCATTGGTTGAATTTGCAAGGGGAAGAGGTAGTATAGGCTTGTGGTGAGAAATTAATATAAAGTCCAAACTTTATATTAATAGGTTTTTGTGAAGTAAGGGTTAAAAAGAGAGATTATATATATATTATATATAATTATACTTTATGGGATTTATCCCACATTCACAAGGGAACATTCTTCATGAAGGTTTATTTAAGCCCATAGCTACATTGTGTTTTGACAAAATAAGCCCAAGGCTACCCACTTGTGCTTGGTGTTGAGTGTGCTAGGCTTAGGTATTGTGAATGCAGGTCGCATGGAGATGGAGCGAGAGCTAAGCTTTTGGGCTTATTTTTTATGCAAATTTCAATAAAATCCAAGGTTTTAGAACTAGAAGCTCTACAATATATAACCTTTTTGTCACACAAACTATTCTTAATGATTTGAAAGCAGGGATTCGACTTATGTTAGAGTAATATTCAGATGAATTAACAAGGAAAGTGGGTGATAAAGCAAGAAGTTGAGTAAAGGATGATGCAAAATGGAGAGGAAGCGAGGCGAGTTAGCAAGCCAAAAGCTTCATCATGAGAGAAACAAATAATATATGAATCATCATATTTCCTATAATTATGACCCTAACAGTCTCCCCAATCAATCTAGTTAGCACGATATAACTTCACAACACCTCAGATCAAACATAAATAGGATCATGGTATCCATAACAGTAACTAACTCACATGTTCACATCATAAGCTCATAAACATTTTTCATTCATGCATAACAATCACATATGTATGATTAGTTTAGATTAGTATTAAATAATATCACAACATATTAAATCATACCTTAATGACATAACCCTAACCATTTGCATAGACCAATCCAAATTAGTATGATACATATAACATCAAGATCTTAATGTAATAACCCTAATCATCAAGTTAACTAACATATAACAACAAAAAGTTAACATATAACATGCTCATAAATCAACATATAACATAATCATCAAGCTAACTATCATATAACAACAACAAGTATGCATATAACAACAAGTTACTATCATTCTTGACTATTCAACATATGTGTATATGACCACACTGATTCACTAGAATCTACCATGCATGTAACCATAACAACAATAAATGAAAAACATGTATATAATCCTAATGCATATAACAATATGTTAACTAACATAACTGCAGGCCAAACATACAAACCTATATGAAGACATGCTCTTGCCTCGAGGTCAAATGCTGCAACTTCACTTTGATGGTCTGCATCTCTTGCTTTATCTGAACCAACTCATTAGCATCATAACATACCAATAAAATCATGATGACCTAATTGCATACAATGACCTCACAATGCATGTTTGACCTACCATACATGCATAACAATAACCATGAAAATGCGTGCATAACAACATAAAGACAGTGACATGCATAAAAAATGCATATCCAACCAACATGCATTCATGACAAACACATCCCAATAACAACATCATCAACTCCTACATGGTGACATAATGATAAGAATGTCCACCACCATGTATACACAACAAGCACATAGTCCATAAACATGAAGAACTCATGCAAATGACATGTGTTCATGAAAAACGTATTCCACCCATCCAGTCCAAGGCTTGAACCATGCTTTGATACCACCATGTAACGATGCTTCCCCTCATATATACCCACTTTCACTGGCTTACCCAGGGTAAACATGATCTGAGGGGCTAGTATGACAAAACTCGACTTTCTAGGTGACCTTAAGAAAGTCGAATCGATGGAAACCCACAACACATACCTTCCATACCCACTACAAGATTCCGAGAAGCCTTCCTAGTCATCCCCATGACCAGTCCCTGGGTCCTATTCCGTTTTTAGACGATTAAATCCTTGGATTCTCCCTTGATATGGATAAAGGTGTGTCTAGGAGGCTCCAGTTGCTCCCACCGCAAGGCATGGGTGCATCTAGGAACTTTTATCCTCAGACTTGTGCTTACAACTCTTGGATTTATGCCACTTTTCAAGCCCAGAATCTAGGTCACTACCCATAAACCCCTGTATCTTTTGGAATCCATAATTTACATGAAAACAAGAGTTGCAAGCCAAAACTGGCTCCAGGACTAGGCCTTACCATTCCCAACCGAGACTGACATTTTGTCAAACACTTGGCATCAATGAAATCTACAAGACATGAATACGAGATAGAGCATAACTTATTGATGACTCATATCAGACTTGACAAGAAGGATCACCACCCTCTTCCCTTAACTGTCTTGACATCAATTAGGTTTTGCAGCTATTATCCTTTTAGTTACAAGTAAATACATGAAATAACCATGATTAAACTCAATCATATAACCATGCTATAACCAACATTAAACCATGTAAATAACAATGAGCTACCAATCAATAAGGCCACATAATAACAAGTAAAAAAAAAAAAACTTAGCTTTTATTAAACATAGGCAAGAGCCAACCAAGTTCAGGTCTTCCACATACCACCCGACCATAGAGATGGATGAACCAAATATTTCCTTTAGTTAGTCACCCTCGTGCCATATTCTAGTAATGAATGTGGCATCTCATGGAAAAACCAATCCAAAAAAAACCAAGGGAATCCATAGGTTAAACCACCTCCACCCTCACCAAACTGTAATCTCACAAAAAATGGCACCGAAAACATTAAACCAAACCGACCTTGGAATGCCTCCAGACTCCATCACTATCCTTGAGGAATTTTCTGTCTCCTTGTCTCTCATGCTTTACCATAATCCACATCGGATCACTAGGCCCTAAACCAAGACTCTACCCTCACGATTTACCATGTATCTTGCCAAAACCAATAAATGGATTCCGAGGCCTTTAGGAATTTTCCTGAGACCACCTCTGTCCGAGATTCCGAAACCAACCAAAAATTCCAAAGTTGAAAACTGAGAAGCAATTCCATCACACCATGACTATCTAGAAAAATGCAAGGCAAAGCTGAAAACCACTATCATAACCCAACAAGACCATGCCACTGACAACCATAGAACCAAATACCAACATGCAAAGCCATGCATGTAAAAACCAACAAGGAAATCACATATGTAATATGTTACCTGCAAGTATTCTTGTTGAAGCTACTTAATCTTGATCTTCCTTGCTTTCTCTTTGATTTCCTCTCTTTTCCTTGTCCTTAATTTTCTTGCTTTTCCCTTGCTCCAAAGGTAGAATGCTCCAAGAAAAATCTAAGTGTCCAAGAGTGTGAGACAGAGAGAGAATAATGAGAGTGCTTCAAATTTGAACTGACCAAAAGCCATGAATTGATCCTCAGAAGCCTTTTTATTAATGAGGCCTCTATTTTCTTCATTTTCCATTATTTTCCTTCAATGTCCTCCTCACATGCAACCTGTGACCTTTCACCTTCCTTTTCTCCTATTTTCCTTTATTTTCATAAATAAATGTGCCAAAAATTCCATTTTCCTTTCCAATGCCTTTGTCAAATTCCTTTAGCCATAATAACTGAAATGAACACCCTCTAGGATTTTTTTCCCACCATTCAACTTGGAATACGTGTCCCATGACATTGGTCTTATTTTTTCCTTTATTAACTTTTACATGGAATTTTGACTAGGGTTGTTACAACCTAGCTGGAAGGTGAGGCTACTCTTCTCTATTTCTTTAAATATAAATGGATGCAAGTAGAAAGAAGTAAGGCATGTGGCCTGTGGGTTACTACACTACACAAATATTCTCTATGTTCTCTCTACCTATGCCTCTCAGCTACTATGCTAATATATGGAATAAATGCATTTGAAAAGGACTGAACCCCTTTTTCTTGTAGTGTCCTGGTTATAACATAGCCCAATAGTCTACTAGTGATTAGGTTTTACTCCTTTAACCCTTAACTAGAGTTACAATATTGAATATTATAGAGTCTTTGTTATCATGATCACATGGCTAGCCCCTTTTCTACTAATAACGAGCATTGATGTGGAATCTATTATGGGAATTTTGAGGTAAAAAATGGGCCTAGAAACAAAAAATGTACTAATGAAATTAACTTTAAAAGAACCAATAGGATTCAAGATGATGATGTCATTCCTAAGGGAAAATCTTTGGGAGGGAAAAGAGGAAAGCTACTTTATTTTAATTGTATTTTTAGGTTATCTCCTTATAGTTTTACTCAAATGCCAAGTGTAGACACTAGCCGGACATGGAATTAAATTCCAAATCCAAAGAGTACTCACTTTGCATACTTTTGAATATAACCACATTGAAAAAATTTGAAAACAGATGGAAAAAACATGTTCAACATGTTTTTTTCCATGTTTTTTCATTTTCTTTTGGTGTGGGTCTACTTAGAATTATGCAAAGAAAGTACTCTTTTGATGTGGAATTTAATTCTACATCTAATGAGTGTCTACACTGAGTAAACCTATAAATAGATAATCCAAAAATACAATAGAAAAAGGTAGTTTCCTTTTTATTTTCCTTTAAAAATTCATAACTATTATTTATTATTTTATTATTTTAACTATTATTTTATTATTTTCCTTAGGAGGCCCATTTTGGAACTCAAATTCTCCTAATTCTCCTGAATTATGGTGGTCAATTTCGATAGGTCAACTTTGGGGAGGCATAACTTGCTCATGCGAGTTCCGATTGAGGCGATTCTTGCGCTGTTGGAAAGGTATTGATGTGCATATTTTTTTAATTTAGGTCAATATTAAGGTTGGACCACAAAAATTGTTCATTTAAGTTATCAAAACTCTCATAAAGTTTTAGACCCAAAATTTTCCATACTGAGATGACTAGTAAAAATGATCCTCTACATTGATTCCTCCACTTTTTCCACTCTAAAATCATCAAGATGGATGAAAAATAATATAATGATGCAATTTAGATCACAACTCTCCATTTTGAGAGGATTTCGGTTCCCAATATATTTTGCTGAATGAGGTGAGGACATTTTTCCTCCACCTTCTCTTAGGCATACCATTTAGCCTTTCCTGGAAGCTTTCCTTTCAACCCAACTTGCTAAAGGTCATTCTTCCGCTATCTTATAGTTTTGGACCTCTTCTATAAGACTATATCTTTCATAAAATCTACTTGACCATTTGGTTCCAAATCCTAATAGAGGGTCCTCTTCCTAATCTAGCATAAAAGGCTAATAGAGTTTCAAATTATCCACATTCACAACTAAGTAAATGTGCATGTATGGGGGTAGACTAAGTCTATATAGATTAGCTCCCATATTTTCCAGAATCCCAAAGGTACTATGCCCTTGATCCTTGATTTTCTTACTAGGATCTTGTAACCTCTCCTTATTCAACTATAACCATAATTAGTCTCCCACCTTGAATGAATTCTTTATTATGTGTCGAGCATCCTTGTCCTTGTATTTTTATTGTGATTTTTATAGCATCTCTTGTACTTGTGTATGGATTTTCCTGATCTTTTCCATTTTTTCTACCCTCAAGGTATCCTCTATAAGATCCTCCCTCACTCCTTCTTACTTCCCATATGCAATACCCAAAGGTGAAGGTGGCAATATCCAAAACAAGTTTCAAATGGGGACTTACAAGTAAAAGTGTGGATTTCTCAATTATAAGAGTTTTGTAACTATACCAAAATTTCATCCTAGGTCTTCAAATGCTTCTAATTGTAACTCCTCAAAAGTTTCACCAAAGTCTTGTTTACTACTTATGTCTTCCCATCTGTCTATGGATGGAATGATGTATATCTCTTTAAATTCATGTCAATCTTCTCCCACTATGTTGTCTAAAAGGATTTGATAAATCTTTTGCTCCTATTTTAAATGATGCTCCATCATATCCCAAAATGAATCTAGTCCTATCCAAAGAATAATTTTATTACTTCTTTCCCACTGATGGTATTTTTAGAGGGCATCAAAATACACATTTTAATGAATCTATCATCTATATAAAAAAAAATTGTCATGTCCCTTCTCGGTTGTTGGTAAACCTCCCACAAATTCCATGTAGTGCTTTGCCAAGGACGCATGGGTATAGGTAAGGGATAATATAGACCCCATTTCTTGTTACTATGCTTGTTGGTACAATAAAGCATGCATCCTCTTATGAGTCTTGGTACATGTTCTTGAAACTTGTGCCATTACACATACCTATGCAACTTGGTCACTCTCTTCCCTATAGCCAAGTTTCCTGCAACCTTGGAGGTGTGAGCCTCTCTAATCAACCACAATCGCTCACCTTTAGGAACACATAAATTATCCATCCTATAAAGTAACCAAACCTATAGATGGTAGTTAATTGTGTTGTCACAGTCATGCACATGAATCTATCTTTGCAACTATTAAAATACCTCCTTGAAGTCCTCATCCTATGAATATGCCTATATGTATGCATCATGGATGAATGCATCCATGTGCATCGGAGTTCCCAAAGCTATGATCTCTAATGTGGGTATCCTTGAAAGCATATGGGTCAACTTGTTTTTGTTTCCCTTCTTATACTCGACCACTAAATGAAACTTATGTAGAAACCACATCCACTTGTAATGCCTAGTTTGTTGTAGTGTAGTGGGCTTGTAGATACTTTGCTAGTGATTTGTATATATTACTATCTTATTTCCCATTAGATAGTGTTCCTACTTCTTCAAAACTTGCACCAAGCCATAGAATTCCTTATCATAGGTTGGGTAGTTGAGAACCACCCTTTGAAATACTTTCGAATGGTAGAACATGTGGCTTCCTCCCTACATTAATACTGCTCCTATGTGATACCCACTTGCACATGTCTCCAATTTGAAGGTTTGTTTCAATTTTGGTAAGGCCAAAACTAGTGCATGACTAATATTATTATTTATCTCCTTGAAGTCCATTTGCTGACCCATTACCTATGAAAAACTATTGCCACTTATTATTATGGTGGTGTTTGTACTACTAAAAATGAGGTTATGAATTTCATTAGGTACTATGCTACCCCAATGAAACTCCTAATCTTAGAAAAATTAGTAGGAACTTGCCATTTCATGATGGCCTCCATCTTGGTGGGGTCTATATTCAACTCTCATCTACCTATCACATACGTCAGATACACCAAATAATGCTATGCAAACTTACGCTTCAGGAGTTTTTCTAGCAGTTGGTGCTTCTTTAATGTTTCCAAGACCTGCACCAAATGTGAGATGTGCTTCTCCAAGGTAGAATTGTATACTAATATATCATCCAAATATAAAATAAGAAATGAATTTATAAAAAGATGCAATATATGATTCGTCAACCTCATAAACATAGTTGTTACATCACATAGGCAAAATGGCTTGACCAACCACTCATACAAACCTTGTCTAGTTTTGAAGGTGGTCTTCCAGATATCTTCTTCTCTAATTTGAACCTAGTGATATCTAGACTTTAAGTCCAACTTGGTGAAGTATTTTGTTTGCTGCAAATAATCTAATAGGTCATCTATTTTAGGTAGGGGACACATGTCCTTGAGCATATTTTTGTACAATTCCTTGTAATCTAGATACATTTGGTAAGTCCCATCCTTCGGAAAAATGATGATGGGTGACCCACATGGTGATGTATTTATTTGAATGACACCATACTATAGTAGCTTTTGCAACTATTTTTTCACCTCTCTTATTCCATAATACACTGTCTATACAACCAAATGTTTGGCAATGGGAAGTCAAAATTCAACTATATCTCGTGATCCACTTCCATCTTAGGTGGTAGCCCTTTAGAATATCTGAACACATCCCTATGTGCCTTTAAAAACTATTGTTGTTTCCATTTCTTAGTACACCCTTCCAGGGAAGCCTTTACTCTTATTGACTCTTCTATAGATTGATTTTTTCTTAAAAATAGTAAAACATCTTGCTTGAACTAATAAATTTCTTGGCTTGGTTGGCACTTACCAACAAAATTTTTGACTTGCCTTTATGCATGTTGATGGTGAAATATTTCCCATCCTTAACAAGATGATATAGGTTAGATCTTTGCATGAATATTCCATCCCGCATATACATGCAGGGACTTCCAAACACCACTCTACATACACCAAGGGGAAATACATCTAGTTTTACTTCATCAATAAATTAATAAACATTGATAACAAATATAATTTTTCATTGTTTGGTCACCTTAATATCTACATCCTTATTTACCAATCCCAATGGATATGGGCTTGGATGATCACAAATTCCTAATCCTAATTTTTTTACCAACTCTGCTATAATGATATTCACCTATGATCCTAAGTGAAACAAAATATAAATATTGGTATTTTTAACCTATATATTTATATGGAAGATCCTAGTTTTTTTTGTTCTCTTCATATTGCTCAAGGCTACTTAGATTCACCTCCTTCTACATTGATGTAAAAACCATCTTCTCATCCATGCCTGAGATACATTAAATCTGGTTGCTTGAATTAGTGGCCATGAGATTCTTCTTCTTATTATATTTCTTTTATTCTTTGGGTTAAGTTTTGGATGCAACTTCTAACACTTCTCCTTTATATGGCCATCAATGTTATAATGGTTGTAGTGGTTGTTGGAATATTTGCATTGGTGTTTGTGGTTTCCATGTTTTTATCTTTCCCCCTTTCAACTTTTTCTTCCCTTCCTTATAAGTATTCTATTGCTCCTTCTGCTTCGATCTGCTTGATTTCCTTTTTTTAAGGCCTGTCTTCTCCAACTATTGTGCCTATACACAAGCCTCATCCACCAATATGGGCTTGAGAAACATCACTTACTTCCACAGATGGTTGTGTATACCCCCAAAATACTTAAGGAGTACATTTGGGTTCTTTGGGGAGACACCCAACATTATGGACATCTTTCTAAATTCTATGGTGTACTTCTATACACTCTAGGCCTGCTTTTTCCTAAAGTAGTGCCACCAGATCCATTGGTCCTCTACATACTTGAAAAGGTAAAATTATGACTTTACGAGGGTATTAAATTATTCCCACTTCATCAATGGAGGATCTCCATCCAACCTCAAGGTATCTTCCACCGAGTCAGGGTGTGGTCCTTTAGTTTTAGCTACGCAAATGAAATATTTTGTTCTTCCTCAATATGATGAACACTAAAATAAAGTTATAATTGATGCAACCAATGATTTAGCTTCATAGTGTTGATATCACTTTGACATGGCTTAGTGTTGACTTTCACTTCCATTTTGAACAAGGACTATTAATGGTTCATGATACTTGAACTAGGTTGATCTCTTTCGAGTTCTTTCTTTACCTCCTTCTTTATTTCTTCCCAATCTCCCGATCTCCACCATGATCAGACCTCTATGTTATAACAACCATCATCTCTGAATATCCCGAGCTTAATGGTTAGGGATTCCATAAGGAGGTTCATCTTACTCTTTATACCTGCAACTTCTACTTCCATCAACAAAAACCTTTCCTTCGTAGGATTAGGATGGTTATTCATAGATTTGATGGCCATGACTAGGATTTTATGAATTTACGTTTATTTGATATAGATACCCTACAAATATCCACAATATACAAATAAAACTGCTTTGATTTCAATATGATCAATAAACTTCCATGTATATTCCACTAGAAAGTTTGTCACAACAAATATGATAAATTATACTTCAAAATATGAAATCTACACTATGACAGTTTATTTATCATTGGATTTTTGGATTTGTAAATTATTTTATATTTCATATGCATGCAAATTATAATTATTCAAAAAATATAGAATAGCTAAATAAAAACTTACAAACCATGATTGACATAAGCTATAACCTGGAAAACCCTTTTGAGAGAAAACCCAGTTGGTCGGTGAGGCTACTCTACTTTCTTTCTCTCAATAGAAAATGGTTGTGAGTAAAAATAATTGAGGCCTAAGGCTCGTGGGCTACTATAGTGCTTTGTGTGCTCTCTCCCTATCCCTCTCTAAAAAAGCACACCAACAAAAAATAAATAACAAAGAAAAATCATTTAACTAAAATGTACACAAAATCACACAATTTCATTATCAATGGAATATATTTATATACAAGGAAAGGTATATCATATTCTATACTCTCAGTAATTCCCATAATCTCTCAAAAATAACTCCATAAATCTCTTCACAAATCTCTCATCAACCATTCCATAAATCTCTCCATAAATCTCTCACTAAAATTAACAACTTTAATAATTTCAAATGGATAATTATTCAACATTTCTCCCTTGTAATGATAATTTGGAAATATTCCAAGATCATCTCTAAATTTGCAGAAATTTTCCTTAGAGTGCTTTGGTGAATATATCAACTACTTGTTCATCTATTTTTCAATACTCGATCTCCATCACTCCTTGCTAAACCCAATCTCGAACAAAATGATACTTTATATCAGTATGCTTGGCCTTCTTATGAAAAACTAGATTCTTGTTCATTTGAATAACACTTTGATTATTACATATCAACTGATTGGGTTTCTCTTATTGCTGGTGTAGATTGTCTGGAATTATTATCAACCAAATTGCCTCACATCTTGTTGTCACTACCGCTTTATACTCTTCTTCTATTGTGGAGAGCGAAATTGTGGGTTGCTTGTTAGTACTCTAAGAAACTCATGCTAAACCCATACTGAATGAATGCCTTGAAGTTTTTTTCCTGTTGTCCATGCATCCTACCCAATCTGAATTCGTATAACTAATTAGCCTACAATAATCCGTAGACTTGTATACCAAACCATAACCAACTATTCTATGCAAATATCTTAAAATCATATTTGTTTCTTTCCAATGCAATTCCTTGGGTTCTGCCATAAATCTCGATACCATACTGACTATAAATGGAATATTTGGTTGATTTTTAGTTAAGTAGATCAAAATTACAACCAATTGATGATACAAAGTAACATCAACTGAATTTGAGTCATCATGTTCATATACTTCAACTCAACTTCCAAAAGCGTTGTTGTTGGCTTGCAACTCAACATTTTGAACTTTTTCAAAATGTCCCAAGCATACTTAGTTTATGACATGAAAATACTATCTTCCTTCTTCCAAACTTCAATATTCAAGAAATAACACAACTCACCAAAATTTGTCATCTCAAACTCAATAATCATATGTGACTTAAATCTTTGAAATAGTTCATCATTGTTCCCT
Organism: Pinus taeda; assembly: GCA_000404065.3. Taxonomy (NCBI): domain Eukaryota; kingdom Viridiplantae; phylum Streptophyta; class Pinopsida; order Pinales; family Pinaceae; genus Pinus; species Pinus taeda. The sequence goes on from APFE031224072.1 coordinate 106,654, forward strand.
GTGTAGATCAAATCATCAACATATAAGAGAACTATAATAATGTTCTCTCTTGATTGAAATATATAGAGATTGGACTCATATAAACTTTTAACTAAGCCATGATCCTGAAAATACTTATCAATTCTTGAATAACATGCTTTTGGCACTTGGTTATGACCATATAAGGCCTTCTTCAACTTATAAACATAATCATCTTTTCTTGTCACTTCAAAACCCTCAGGTTTCTCCACATAAATGTATTCACCCACATAAACATTTAGAAATGCTGATTTAACATCCATCTAAAAAAATGGCCATTTGTATATGTAGCTAATGCAAGAACCATCCTAATTGTATCCAACTTTTCCATTGGGGAAAATGTCTCAGTGTAATCAATGCCTTCTTTTTGTGCATATCCTTTTCAACTAAATGATTTTTGTACTTATCAATTGTTCCATCTGATGAATACTTAGTTTTATAAACCCATTTGGTTTCAATTGCATATTTTCCCTTTGCTAATTTGACCAAGTTCTATGTACCATTTTCACCAAGGCATTCAATTCTACTTCCATAGTTCCATTCTATTCTTTCTTCTTTGATGCTTTTGCATAATTCTGTGGTTCATCTATTTTCATTACATGTCCCATAAGTTCATAATTTACTAGAGAAATGTGAGATTTAGTAACCCTCCTTTGAAAATTTCTATCCAACATACTACTTTTTGAATGACCCCTTTCAAGCCACTTAGATTTATCCTTAAATTCATCAATCTTTACATACTTGGAATTCAATTCATCACCAATATTCATTTCATCTTTTTTGAATTCAAACTATACCTATTCTGGATGATAGATTCCCTTCTCATCAAATACAACATTTTTTCTTATTATCACCTTCTTTTCTTGAGGATCAAAACAACCAATAACTTCTTATTTCAAAATTGTATCCAATAAAGATACACTTCACACTCTTATGATCCATTTTCATCCACTTTTCCTTAGGAACATGTGCATATGCAATGCAACCAAAAAATTTCATATGTGCAACACTTGGTTTATATCTTGGCCATCCTTCTTCTAGAGTCAATTCAACACTAACTTTATAGGACATCGGTTAATAGTATATACTCTTGTGTGTTTTCTTTGTCCCAAAACTCATTTCCAAGGGACTTAGTTTTTAACATGTTCTTAACCATTAATTGTGGTCCTATTATTCCTTTCTTCAACTCCATTTTGTTGAGGAGAGTATGAATTTGTAAACTCTCTCTTTATTCCATTCTTCCTACAATGATTCAAAAACTCATTTGCTTTTTATTCTCCCCCATTATCTGTTCTAAGGGTGAGAATTTTCAAACCACTTTTTTTTCAACTAAAGCCTCAAACTCAAGAAAATGAGAAAGCACTTCGAACTTATCCTGTAAAAAATACACCCATGTCTTCCTAGAATAATCATCAATGAAAGTGAGAAAATAACGTGCCTTTCCAAAAGACAAAATCTCCATTGGACCACAAATTTGAATGCACCAATGATAGATGATCTCTAGCCTTCCATGTTCTATTTGAGAAACCTTTCCTATTTTGTTTCCCAAAATACACCCTTCACATACTTCATTATCCAACTTAATATAAGGAAGTCCATTCACCATGTTTGGATTTTTTAGCAACACCAAACTCTAAAAATCCAGATGTACCATCCTTAAGCGCCAAAGCTTATTATTTGCTTCTTCTATTGCTTTCAAACTCTGTGAATTACTTGAATCAAATGAGAGCTTGAAAATTATGTCTTCCATTATTTCTCCTCTTACTACAACTACATTTTTATTCTACTTATCCCTTATTAAGCATTCTTTATTATCAAACACTAACTTGTAGTGTTGCTCCATCTTCTATCATACAAAAAGTAGGTTCTTATTCAATTCTAGGTCAACAAAGTATCCATAATTAACTTCTTTTTTCCATGTAATACTGGTATTGCAACTGTGCCTTCCCCTTTCACTTCAGAAAAACTATCATCACCAAATATGACTCTATCATAATCATTATCATTAATTTTGGTAAACGACTCTCTTGAGATGTCATACGAGTTGAACATCCTAAATCAATATACCATGCTTTGTTTTATTCAATATGTGTCATCAAACTTGAGATGATTAAATTATCATTCCTAGTTTCTTCAACGTCTGTATTGGCACCCTTATGCTCCATATCTTGTATTTTTGCATAACAATATTTTTCAAGATGGATTCTCTTTCGCAATAATAGCATTGTGGTCCTCCATCTCTTCCTCCATTTTTCTGCCCATCTCTTCCTTGTCCTCTTCCATGAGATCCATATCTGCCTCTTCCTCTGAACTGATTGGGATTCCTTCCTCTAGATATTGAAGGAGATGCATTTCCTTGTGTACTTTGCTGATTTCTATTTTGATATTGACCCCTGCTCCTTCATGTTCCTCTATGATTTGCAAAAAAAACATGTTCCACTTGCTCATATGGTTGATTTTATTGAACAATTAACTAGAATCCACTTGATTCATCATTTTTCATTATATTTAAGTCTTTGGAGACCATAATACTAGTGGTGACCATATGAAATTACTTGGGAAGAATGTTTCTTAAAATATTCTCAATAAGAATGCTTCTTAAAATATTGTCAATAAGAATGTTTCTTAAAATATTCTCAATTACTCTTCTTTCTAGAACATCTTCACCTAATGACCTCACTTCACAACAAGATCTTGCATTTTTTTGTTGTAAGCATGAATGGCGTCATTACTTTGCATATGGAAAATTTCAAAATTCCTCATTTATGTTTGTAATTTAGCTAAAAACACACCTTCATATGTGTTCTTTAAAATATCTTATGCTTCCTTGGATGATACTAACACCACTTATTCTTGGAAATACAAATTCGTCAACAAGGCTTCCTATAAGTGAAAATGTTTTATTGCCCTTCTTAATAAGTTACTTAAGATATTTCTTTTCATCATCACTTAATGCTTTGAATTCATCATGAGAATGCATAATATAACCATCAATTATAAGTTCCCATAAATGTTTAGTGATGAATATATGTTGCATGTGTTTGCTCCAATAAAAATATTTTGTGCTAATAGGTTTAGGAAACACAATAGTGTTTGTAGCCATGAGGAGAGTAAGAGAGAGATAGATAAAATGCACAAAAGAACACAATGTGTCCCACTTTGACCTCCAGAGAAGCACCAATGTCCTCTAAAAAATAGGACTCAACCACCACCACAAAATATCCTTTTTATTAATGTTTGAATATAAGAAAGAGCTAAAAAACTCAAATATTAAACAAAAACCCCTTCAAAACTTCCTCACTTAACAATGTTCCTCAATTAGTATAATATCTCTTAATATTGTTTTTCAATTAGTACAATATCTCTTAATAAACTAGAAAATATATAAAATACTTTATAATAAAAACATATTTTCCCACATTTACAATTCAACCAACATAAAATATTCATTTAAAAATATTCCTCCCATAAAAAATAATTTCCCTTCAAAACATTCCACTAATTCCCTCTCCTCTTTAAATTTGGTAAAAATATATTAAAAAATAAAAAGAAAGAATTCTTATTCCATCTTTTCACTTTTTTAAAGCCAACAAGGTAGAATTATTCACATTTAACATAAGAATTTCACTTGCGCTACACTATTCACGTTCAACGAAAAGCACAAACTTTGTGTATATATATTTTTTAAATTCGAACTTCATTCCATTTCATTTTTAAATTTCTTGCCCGACATGAAAAAGTTTCACGGTCAAAGTAAATTTTAATGTATATTTTTTTATTAAATTCAATCTTCATTCCATTTTATTAAATTTCATGCTCAATATGAAAAAGTTACATGGTAAAAAGTAAATTTTAATATACATTTTTAATTATATTTCCAAATTTCATTCGATTCAATTTTTAAATTTTCATGGCCTAACATGAAAAAAGTAAGTTAAAACATGGTGAAAATAAAATAATGTTTATATTTTTATTTAAAATTCAAACTTTTATTCCATTTTATTTTTAAAATTTCGATTGCCAACCATAAAGGTACATGGTGAAAGTAAATTTTAATATTACGCCACAAACTTCAACACTTCAAAATTATTGCCCAATTTTGTGTATATTTTTTAAATTAAATTAGAACTTCATTCTATTTCATTTTTAAATTTCATCCCCAACATGAAAAAGTTTCACTGTTGGAAAGTTAAAGTTTAATGTATATATTTTTTGATTTAAATTCAAACTTCATTCCATTTTATTTTTAAATTTCATGCCCAACATGAAAACGGTACATGGTGAAAGTAAATTTTAATGTATATTTTTTTATTAAATTCAAACTTCATTCCATTTATTTTTAAATTCATGCCCAACATGAAAGTTACCATTGGTTGAAAGTAATTTTTTATATTGAAAATTTCATACTCTGCATTTTCAATGCAGTTTTTCTCATTGGCGCCATAGACTTCAACACTTCAAAATTATTGCCCAATTTTGGTGTATATTTTCTTAAATTAAATTGGAACTTCATCCATTTCATTTTTTAAATCTTCATCGCCCAACATGAAAAAAGTTTCCACTGGTGAAAGTAAATTTAATGTATATTTTCATTAAATTCAAACTCATTCCATTTATTTTTAAATTTCATGTCTAACATGAAAAAAAATACTTCATTCCCATTTTATTTTTTAAATTTCATGTCTTTAACATGAAAGTTACATTTGGTGAAAGTTAAATTTTAATATATTTTTATTAAATTCCAAACTTCATTCCATTTTAATTTTAAATTTCATGTTCAACATGAAAAAGTTACATGGTGAAAGTAAATTCTTAATATATATATTTTTTATTAAATTCGAATATAATTCCTTCAATTTTAATTTCATTGCCAACATGATGTGAAAGTTACATGGTGATTTAAAGAAATTTAATATTTTTAAAATTTCATACTCTACATTTTTCAATGCAGTTTTCTCATTAACACACAGACTTCAACACGCTCCACGCTGGCTGCATGTTGGCTAATCACAGATATTTTCTTTTGGAAAAAGGAGCATATATTCTGCTTTCTTGATTTTAAGAAACTTGAGAAAACACACACAATTTTAGCAAACACAGGTCTACACCACACAACCTGCAAGTCTCCACGACCTCTACAATATGGTTGGGATTGATCTCTTTAAATATTTTGGATTTTCTTTTGAAATAGTATATTTGAAATTGCATATAAGTAAATAAACTGCAAATAAATAAATAAATTACATATTGACTATTAAGGTTTTGAAAAAATCTTTTATGGCTCCATAGTTAGCTTTATGTAGATTTGATCTTCAAGTATATCAATTCTGCAACACAACAACACATCAACTTCTGATACCAAATGAAAAAGCACACCATAGAAAAAAACAGAGTAAATGTTTTAACTATATTGAGCATAAAATCACACAATTGCATTATTAATGGCATATATTTATACATGAGGAGAGGTCTGTCATCTCTCTCAAAATCACTCCACAAATCTCTCATCAATCATTCCATAAATCTCTTCACAAATCTCCCACTAAAAATTACAACTTTAATATTTTCAATTCGTTCACTATTCCAACACTCTTGACTACTCTACTCATCTATAAAAAGGAATGGAACCCCTTTTCCTCTTAGTTTCTTAGTTATAAGACAACCCGATAGCCTTCTAGTGGTTAGGTTTGACTCCTTCCACCTTTAAATAGAGTTAAAATATTGACTCTTCTATATTCTTCTTCATCGTGATCACATGGCTAGCCCCTTTTCTACTGATAAAGAGGGCTAGGATGACATCTTCTCGAATTATGGTGGTCAATTTCGATGTTAACTTTCAAGATACATATCTTTCTCATATGAGCTTCGTTTGAGGCGATTATTGCACTGTTGGAAAGGTATTGACATCTAAATATGAATCTAGGTTCATGGTAAGGTCAAGACCACAAAAAGTGTTTATTTAAGCCTCAAAACATCTATTTTTTTTGACCTGAAATTTTCCAAGTCGATAAAAATGGTGGACTTTCCAAGTCGATAAAAATGGTCTAGTCCACTGATTCCTCCATTTTTTCCAATCTAAAAGCATCAAGATGGATGAAAAATAATATAATTATCCAATCCTCATTAGGGAGAAATCCTATACTTTGTTGAATAAATATTATTTTATCTTATGTGATGGTTGGTGTTCCTAAAAATCTCATAGAAAAATAATAGAAAGATGAAGGGTCATGTTGCGATTATAAAAAAAAGGAGAAACTATCAAGGGGTTATTTGTTCTTCTTTTCTCCTTATCTTTTCTTTCATACTCTCTCACTGAGAAATTTTATTTGGAAGGAGAAAAGGTAGAAGAACCTAGAGAGGTTCAAACCTTATAACTGGTTAAGAGTTGTGCATGATATCTTAGGTGATGGAGATTGAGTTTTTCTGTGTGTTAAGGATAATGACCTTCACTTTTTGTGTTAAACCTGGTCTAAAAATTGTGTTCTAAATACTTGAGTTTATTTTTCCCTCAAGATGTCAAGATATGGCACCGAGTTGGTTAGAAATGAGAAAAATTGCAACACAATTGAGCATAAGGTGGGGTGCAAAATGGCTTACCCTACTTTAATTTCCAGTATTTTTGTGGCTGCAATAGATAAATAGTTATTTCTATGTTATTGATATTTTTTGCATGAACGAATTAATGATATCTAGGGATTATTGTTGATGTTATATTATTTTATTTATAACCATTGTGTTGGTTATGATAGTAATTTTCTGGCTGCAATAGATAAATAGTTATTTCTATGTTAATGATATTTTTTGCATGAACGAATTAATGATATCTAGGGATTATTGTTGATGTTATATTATTTTATTTATAACCATTGTGTTGGTTATGATAATAAAGTCTAGAGTAGCGGGTTTGAATTCAATTGGCTATGGATTTAAATGAATTAGGATGCATGAGCAATGTATGATAATTTTGGTTAATTATTCCTTGTTAATTGCATTTTTTCCCTATTAACTACATGCTTCCTTTTTTTTTTAATTTCCTGAATTAGGATGCATGAGCAATGTATGATAATTTTGGTTAATTATTCCTTGTTAATTGCATGTTTTCCCTATTAACTACATGCTTCCTTTTTTTTTAATTTCCTCTACAGGTTATAAGTGATTTCATGGAGTTTAATGGTGGAAGCCCAAAATGTGATTTATCGGATAAACAAGTAATCTTGGAATTTTTACTATAAATTTTATTCTAGGAGGTTCTAGAGGCTAAAACTTGGTCCACAATGTGGGAAGTCCCACTTATCATCTAGTTTAATTTTGGATCTTGGTTCATTATATTTTCGAATATATGATTTGAAGAATTTGGACTTCCCAAATGCTTCTTCAAATAGGTCAACATGGATTTTTCACGACAACCTTTCTTTTGGGAGGTTCTATAGGTTAAAACTTACACCGTAGTGAGGGATAATATTGCTAATAATTTAGTTCAATATTAAGATATTGATTAGCTATATTTATGGAGTTATGCTCTAAGAAAGTCAAGCTTCTTGAATGATTTTGAAATAAGGCCAGTTTGACATTTTCACTATAGCTTTTCTTATGGGTGGTTTTAGAGGCAGAAACTTGGACCATACTTGGGGGCAATATTGAGGAAAGTTTAGTAGAGATTTTAGATATTGGTTCACTATATTTTCAAACATATGCCTTGAGAAATTAGTTCTCTAGAATTCTCTTGAAATCAAACCTCAAAATAGGCCAACTTGGAATTCTTGCCATAAATTTATTTCTGATAGGTTTCACAATGTGAATCTTGGAGGAAATTGAGAAAATATCACAAGGTGCATGTCGTAGAAATTTTAGATTTTGGTTCTCTATAATTATCAACATATACTCTATTGAATATTGGGGTTTGAGAAAAATAAATAGTGCACATAAATTGTTTGATGAAATTCCCCAACAAAATGTGGTTTTGTAAATGGTTATTAGACAATGTTTGGGTTCATAAAATGATTTAGATAAAACATGATGCTCCACATCCCTAATGCAATTTTAAGATGTTGGGTATGTTACAAAATGTTATCAGTTTTAATTGTTAATCTCGTGAAGAAGAAAAATATTTCATACCATGTATCCTTATTTGAGCATTAAGACATTGAGTATGTTAATCAGAGCATAGTTCAGGCTAGACATGGATGGGCTCAAGACTAGATGAAATGGGAGCTATAATACCATGTTACAAGTGATATCAGAGATAAGGTTCAACATTGAACTTGGATGTGCTCAAGTATATGAAATAATTTAACTTTTAAATTAATATTTATGCTTGTATCTATACTTATGTGAAATTATTTTGTTGTATATATGAATACACTAATGTTACCTAAAGACTAACATGAGTTTTACGCAACAAGATAAACATGCGGGATGGTATAGACTTATGAACAAATGAAGTAAGGTAATAGACATGTTTAATTGTTATGAGTTTAATGGTACTAATAGTTGTGTGTTATTTCAACAAATAAGAAGAATTTTAGTGAAAAGAAGAGAAGGGTGTCTAATAGGAAGCCACAACATAATATTGAATGATCTCCTCTAAGGAAAAGAGGAGAGAATATGGAACATCTCTTGACGTTATTAATAAAATTAAGAGTTTGAAGGAATACCTTTGGAGTTGCAAAGAAGATAATGAAAGACTCATTAAGAACAAAAAGAGAAAACAAAGCTAAACACGATACTGCTACAAAACCTATCATACATTCAAGGATTGTTGCAACATGGACCAACTACTGGAGATATATAGGGGTATCATAATGAAAATATCAGGGAATTCCATGAAATAGGAATGGGACAACTCACCTTACATAACTATGCTAATCAGCTCATAGTGTTGTTGGAAGATGTTTCATTTATCATAAATGAAGAGATGAAAATATAATATTTTCTCAATGGATTATCAAGACAATTTTAGGATAAGATAAATTTAGAGGAGCTCAAGGCAATTGATGACATCATTCAAAAGGAAAAAACATTGGTATAAGTAGTTAGAAACTAAGGTAAAACCCCATAAGGTTTGAAAGAAGGAAAGGCCATAGAAATGTTAGGGTTATGGAGGAGAACAACTACTCCATGATTTTCCTCACCAATAAAAAAATAAGGATAGCCTGTTTAAACTCTAGACACAGTAGACAACAACCAACAATAAAGAAAGAAATATATCAAAGAGGAAGACTTTGAAATGTTAGGATTGCGAAAAGGAACACATGCTTTGTTACTACCCTTATAAGAAACATGATGGTAGGGAAACATCTAATGTCCAAGAGACTACCTCAATGAACAAAAAAAACATAAGTGCGTCATAAGTTGGTAAAATATTGGGAAATTATTGGTTAGAATTCCTAGCAGTGGCAATAGAGATTTTGAGGAGTTGGCTAGTTCTTAGAGAAATTAAGAAGGTTGAGTCACCCACCTTTGGTGGTCAGGTGAAGAGAAATGATGGAGCATCCCCAAAATATATCTAAGATAATTAATAAATCCATGGAAGTTCCATGATAGTATTATAATATTTAATAATTAATGATGGATAGCTAAGGTATTCTACTTGCACATGAATACAAGTAAGAGGATTCCTCTTGAAATATTTAGAAATGTTTTTGAATTTTAAGGTTGTTATAGACCTTAGGAAACACTCTAATTGGATTTTATGAAGATGATAGTATGTTAAAGTGCCCTTGCTGCAATAAATGTAAAGAGTATTTTAAACCTACAATAACAAAAAACTTCATTAACCATTTTCTCAAAACTACAAATCAAATCTTTCTAAAATTTTACACGAAGATTTATACTATATTAATGCCCCTTGACTCCAAAAATCAGAGCTATATGATCCAAATATCTCGAGATATAAACATAATAGTTGTATATGATAGTGAATATTTTTCTAGATTCTTACAAACTAGCTTAGCTTGAAATTTTCTAGGTTTGTTCATTTTAATGATACCTTCTTGTTGTCTGAAAATCACAAGAATCTAGTTGATAGTTTTAAGGCTATACACAAATCAATTTCTGCACTATATGAAATTGAAATTATATGCCTTAAATGAGGAAGAAATGAGAAAACATCCATCATGCATAGAAACTCCTTCTTCACCCCCAAACTGAACAGGTTGCATGTCCTCATGTAATACACTAGAAAACAAATTGAGGTGGTTGCTATAATTGTTGTTGAAATTCTTGCTTGGTGTATAACAACATGGAATAAGGGAGGTTTTGAGAATGAATAAGGAAATCAACAAATGATAAAGAATATTAATGGTGTGGTCATGATAAACAAACTAATGAAAGTAACACCCCCAAATTGAAAGCTTTTGTGTCTCTAAAAAATTGGGAAGTGGTAAAGAAGGGGAAATAATGGTTGAAAAATATGAGTGAATAACACTGAGTGGTTTTTCATGACATTATCCTAAACTTTTAATAAATAAAAAACTTATGTTATTTTACCTGAATTTTTACCTCTGTAAAAATGTGGAATGGCATGTATGGACTAATATTTGTTGAATTTGATGTAGGCTGAGCTGATGCTGAAAAGTCATGCGAAAGGTAGAAGTCATGCAAGATGAAACAAATTAATTAGAAAGTGTAGCATGGTTTCCTTCCCCTAGACTGATTAGTTTCCCTATCATCAAGATTTCTATAACACATATAATGAGTATCCTTAATCAGTAATTCATCACCTCAATTACCTCATTATATATAAAAGTGGCATAATCATGTTGTGAATGTCATGTGATAATAATGGATAAAAAGGGAATATAAAGGAGGGTAAAATGATGAGAAAAAGATGCATACCCTAGACCCATAAGCGTTGGTCGTTATCAGCACAAAAATTGTGAGAATTAGTTATCTCAGTCTTCTCTTCTCAAGGTATGACCAATTACCTGGGATTCAAAATTAGAATTAGGCCTCTCTATCCTACCCCAAAATAATAGTATTGTTCTTAAGCTACGAATAAATGGAGACTGATTGGGAAAAACAACTATCTTTGGTTAAAGACATGAAACTTGTAGAATAAAGGAATTATAGATTAGATGATACAAAATGTCAAATATCAAATACCCTAAAGTTTCATTCTTGACATGTAAAGTGAATATTTATAACTCAATAATAGATATAACCATAACCATCATCATCTAAGAACTGATTAAATATTACCCCATTAACCATGAGTTCTAGTAAACCTTATATATGAAACAATAGGATTTATCAACAATTAATGTTGAGAAAATAAGGTAACCAAGTAGATCATAGTATTGAATTAACTTCTATAACATAGGCATGGTCACTGTTGCCAGTAGGGTTCCATAGCCTCGATAAGGATGCCTTTTTAACACATTGAGATGTTAGTGTCCCATCTATTAGAAATAAGTAAATAATTACAAAATCATTTCAATTTACTTAGTATTTTATACTGAAGGTCATTTTTCTGGTTTGGTAACCAGTAAAAACAATGCCATTCATGGGAGCTAACAAAAGTGAGAAAGTTGGCTCGTGATGAGACCCCTTGTCCTTCAACTTTATGACTAAAGGTCATTACCTTGGCTTTGTGACTAATAATGGTAAGGTCACTTTATTAGGACCTATGATGATGGTAGGTCAACTCATGATGATACCTCATATCTTCCAGTTGACTATTTATGTTTATGGTTATTGTTAATTAGTAGAAGATTACTTAATAGAAGGGGTGGCAGGGAAACTCCTTAAGAGCTAGGGATGGCATAAAAAGTTTTGTAGTAGCTAGTTTCAACTTGGGTAATTTTGTTTCTCAAAACTAATAACCTTCAAATGATTATTGATAAATATATTTTTCTTTGTTAATATTGGAGTTGAGGAAACATTCATTATATAGTGATGGAAATATTTAAGTACAATTTTTGGTCATCATCATAAATTTTACAAGAGCAGGGACTTGACAAATTAGGAAAGTTGAAAGTTGGCATGATGAAATCATCTTTGCATAATTATTCCTTAAAAATAAGATTATGTTTATAGATAAACAAAGATAAATTGACTATCCAATCATTATGTCAAAGAGGACCTAGACCATTAAAAGTATTTGTTTTCACCAAGGAGAAAAAAATCGGAAAGACCTACATGTGTTGAATCAAATGTGAAAATTGGCTAATAACAGTAGTTGTGACTTAGGTAACAACAACTGTGACTTAGGTAATAACAATTGTGATAGAGGTAACAACCACTGTGACTGAGGGAACAATAAGGAAAGGGAAAAAAGGGCATTGTGACTGGAGTAGTAGTAGGGAAAGGGAAAAAGGGTGTTGTGATTAGAATATCAGTAGGGAAAGGGGAAAGGGCCATTGCAATTAAAGTAGAAATAGGGAAAGAGAAAAAGGACACCACAACTGGAGTAGCATTAGGGAAAGGGAAAAAGGTTGTTGTGACTAGAGTAGCCGCAGGGAAAGGAAGAAAAGGGCATTGCGATTGGAGCAATAGGGAAAGGGAAAAGGGTGTTGTAATTGGAGTAGCAAAAAGGAAAGGGAAAAAGGGTGTTGCGACTGGAGTAGTAGCATGAAAATGGAAAAAGGTTGTTGCAACTAGAGTAACATCGGGGAAGGGAAAAAGGGCACTCTGACTGTAGTAGGAGCAGGGAAAGGAAAAAAAAGATAGACTAGTTGTGTTGGGTCCCTATAATACTAGTGATTACCCCATTGCTATGGTATTTGTACCCCTTATTAATATCGTTGTGCCCCTATTGCCCCCATATTGTTATTATTGTGCTCCATAGAATCCCTCTATTGCTATTTTTGTGGCTTTATATTATTATTGTTAGGTCGGCTGGGTTATATTATGACTCCTTAGACTCCTATATATAGAAAGGAGGTTTTGTCATTTGTATCATCGAAGAATTGTTCATTTATGTAATGTAAAGGAGGTTTCCCCCTCGAAGAGGCTGAATTCTAAGGCGTTTATCTATCCTTTCTATCTTTTCTTGAGCTGGTTTCATAACATTTGGTATCAGAGCCAAGTTCTAGGGTTTCGTTGCTCCAAATAGGTCATCGTGGAATTTTGGCTATAAAGTTTTTTCTGCTACGTTTCAGAAGTAAAAAAAAAAACCCATTTGAGAAGACATCGCGCTGTAGCTTGGGTCCAAATTTTAGAACTTTTCGTGCCGTATTTGCAGAGATATGATATGAGGAATTTGGTATTTTTGTAGACTCCTGAATTACATTCCAAACAGGTGACCTGGGTAAAATCGTCATAACTTTCTCTTTGAGCATCGGATTGAAATTTCGCAAAAAGGTACAGAAAGAGGATGGACTGTAGTTTCTTCTAGATATTTTTTTAGAGCCATAAGGCCAAATAGTGATACGTGGCACTTCATACAAGTTCGCTATTCTGAAAAGGTCTATAATCAGGTCACTATGGGAGATTTGGCATAACTCTTCATTGGAGAATCCAATTGGGGTCAGATTGGTGGCATTGGAAAGAGGATACAAAGGGCTACCATAGGTCACAATTTTAGAACTGGATGTTCTAAAAGTACAGGGCTACATCAAAGGAAATATCGAGCTCCTACAAAGAAAAAAAAGGTGTGTAGATTTTTTTAAATGTTTGCTTAAGATTGGTTTGAAAATTTATTTTAAAGGAATTCAAAGGGCTAGTAGAGCATTATTATCGGTGACTGATGCCCCGAGGAAAGAAAATGCAAACACCTAGTAAGGAACCTGAAAGCTCTAGCATGACTCATGAAGAAGAGGAAGAAATGCTACATGATATATCAAAATTACAAGACCAAGTGCAAAAAAATGTCAGCCTCACAAAAGCTAACAGAAGCTAAGATAAATGTCATGGAATCTAAGATAAAGGGCGTGGAAGCT
>APFE031224072.1:129811-145925 GCA_000404065.3 Pinus taeda
TATATATAGAAAGGAGGTTTTGTCATTTGTATCATCGAAGAATTGTTCAATTATGTAATGTAAAGGAGGTTTCCCCCTCGAAGAGGCTGAATTCTAAGGCGTTGATCTATCTTTTCTATCTTTTCTTGAGTTGGTTCCATAACAAGTTGTGACTTAGGGAAAAAAAACTGTAACTAAGGTATTAAAAAATATGATTCGATATTTATTTATCCAATAGTACCATTGTTGCATGTTACAACTTTGAAACTACCCATACCATTTTAATATTGTAGACATGAAGTATCAAGCATGATTGCGGAAATCCTTCCCAAAAACTAACTCAATGGGTGATCCCAGCAAGGTGACATGGAGGAGGATTAGTCATCCAACAACCTTATTCACTTTACAAAATAATGAGGAATTAAGAGTGAATCATTCATGACAAGAATTACCATAAGAGTTTTTGATATTAGATCTGAGGAAACCATATACTTGATAAGGCTAGGGAACAAAAGTATAGATGTGGAGCAACATCATAAAATTTAGGACTTATTTTATTTTGAGAAGAAAAGATGCGGCTTTGAGGTAAATAACACTTGAAACATAAAAACATAAGAGAAATCAGAAATGAAACAACACTTTATTGAAAAATAATAAATAAATAAATAATTTAAGTTATAATGGCTATGATTTTGGTTGCAGCAATGTTGTTTCCTAAGGGAACATTAATATGTTTCTAGGAACAACAATCTGTCAATGGTGAATGAATGGAAATTTTTTTTGGTGGAAATGACTTGGATATTCAAATGGAAATTAATTCCCCGTTCCCCCTATTATAAATCCGTTAAGTGATGAAAAGTCTTCATATTGTTTTCTTTGTGTTAGTAAACAATAGCGAGAACAATTTTGCACTAAGGTATTATGATTCAATTTTATTTATTTATTTTTAGATCATGGCACATAGAAAGAATCAAAATCATATGATATTAGATTTCTTAATAGGTTCTTGGATGAAATTCTCCTATTTCATTATCATTGCCTTCAAGAATCACTCGTTCATAAATTGATCTTCTTTATTCTCCCCAGACCTGTAAAAATTGAGCATCTACCTGTAATAAAACATGGAATCATGGAAGAAGAGAGGTGCATGGTCTCTCTTATTCCAAGAAATATAAAAAAAATAAAAAATTGTTACTCTATAAAATAAATCCATAGAAATAAATAAAAAAGTAAAATTTATTTGTCACATGCGGGAGAGTAGTGGTCGACATACTAACTAGTAGTGCTTTAATCATAAATCCTTTGTTTTTCATCCTATTTAAATGAGTCCAAAGTTAAATGAAACATAATTCAAAGAAATTTCACCAATAGAAATAGGTTTTAAAATTCCATGATATGATATGTCAAATTTACTTAGAACAACCTGCATAACAGAGCCATTTTTGATTTCCCAACTTAGACCAATCGTTGATATTTAAGCATAACTTTTTTGTTTGATGATGGATTGAACTGATTCAAACTGGATATTAAATTATATTCATGCAAATATATCCAATATAAATAGGTTTTGAAGGCATGGATAATTGATGGGTAAAATATGTTAATGAGCAACCGAAAAATATGGTTTTAAGAATGTTGATTGTGATAGACAGTCAATGTTTTGGACATAAATTTCTCATATAATATTAAAATCGAGTGATTCAAATTTATTTGTAAATTATATTAATAGGAGAATATACCATAGAAACAAGTTTCCAAAATCTAGTCATTTAGGCCTACAAAAACTTACTATCCCAACTCTGTTCCTAAGATGTCTACTAGACATCTTGTCAATGTTTTGGTCATAACGTTTTCGTTTAAAATCCAAATTGAGTGATTCAAATTGGATTAGAAAGTATACATAAAGGGATACTTAGGATAGAAACAATTTATGAAAATATGCCCATTTTGTCCCTCAAAAAATTACTGTCCCAATTGTGTTTTTAGTACTTTAATCAAGCCCACAAGCCATAAGATATGATAGTTAAGAAATTTTCCAAAATGGTAATCAAAATGAATATGAGTGTTTGTATAAATTTTATTTTAGATAAATATATCTACATACATAAATAAATTCTAATATTTATCACCGATGTTTATTTTCACAACATGTTGCAACAAAAACAACTATTTTTACATATACAAAAATTTATTTATTTATCTCCTTATTTATTATATTTTCTACACTAATCTACTCTACCTTGAAGAACAAAATATACTTACGTATACGAGTAATTTCAATGGAGCGATTTTCAAAATAAGGCCTCAAGTATGCACATACCCAAATTTGAAAAATGCATGTTAATAAATACTCGGGTATGAGACACCAAGTTCCCCATTAAGGATGGTGCCAAGAATTGTTGAAGTAAGGAGTGATGTTGCAAGGAAATGATAGAGTGCAACCAATCTTCAATATAGTCTTGATTTTCCATAGTTGTCATATTGTGAAGCTCTTATTGGCCTCAACTTGTGATTTTTGGGGGTCTTCCTTTGCCCCTTGGTTTTGTTTCTCTGTTCGTACAATCTAAGAGATATAGAATTAAATTAAATCAACCAAAACAAATCTAGTGCTCAAGTCTTGGAAAAGGGTTAGTACAAACCTTACCTGACCAAGATGATAGAGTGGGTTTTTACAGTAAAAAAGGCAAAGAATTAAAAAAATTAAGACAATCTAATGCTCGGGTCCTAGAAAAGGGTTGGTACAAACCTTCCTTGACTAGGACGAGAGAGTGGGTTTTACAATAAAAAAGTAGAAAATTAAAAAAATCAAGCGATCTAATGCTCAAGTCTTGGAAAAGGTTGGTACAAAACCTCACTTGACTAGGATGAGAGAGTGGTTCCTATAAAAAGAAGAGAAAAACAATCAAAGCAATCTAATGCTCAGGTATTGGAAAATGTTTGGTGCAAAGCATCATTGTACCAGGATATGAGAGTGGTTCCTACAAAAAGAAGAGAAAAAAAATTAAATAATTCTAATGCTTGGGTCCTAGAAAAGTTTTGGTGCAAAGCCTTTCTTGACTAGGACAAGAGAGTTATTCCTATGGTCAATATTGGTTCTAATTTTGTGCCTTTGGTAGCCTCCCCGACAACGACGCCAAAATGTTGGGGTATTAGTATATGTTTATAAATTTAGTCCCTCTTACATTTATTCTAAGTAACAACAATTAGGAGTAACAACAATTCTGAGTAACAGAAAGGAAATAAACAACAATCATAAAATATTAATGATACTAGTAAAAGACATACCTAAACCACATGAACTATATTCCAACAACACCTGATCGAAAGAGTGGGCCCAAATCTCCAATCAGGGCCCTAGTTGAGAATTATAGACTACATGAAATTATAATATGTTGGTATTCTCATTAATTCATAAAAATGAATTACAAGCTAAATTTTTGGTGTTACACACCAAAGGAAGATCCTTCAATATCTGATCTGCTCCATATGTGTTATCTCCCTTTTCTATCTGATTTTTGTCTTTTAAATACATAAACAAGAAAGGGAATTTTACAACAAATTGATTACAAAATGGTTTCCCATACAATTTAGATTTATTACAAAATCTCAATAAGCAAGATGATATGTAAGAGACCTTTCCATCATGATTCAGCTGGAACAAGTCAAATTTGGTATTGCAATTGGGGAAATTTGGAAAATGACCATAACATAAAATCTACAAAAATGTTCTTAAAAAAACCTTGCTTTTCTCTCAATCGAGACCGAATTTTTGAAAACTTCTCACTAGAAAATTAATTTGGTCTATTCTTCACAAAATCCGTGTCTCAAATTTTCAAGATTCTTGTTCATTTCCCCGAAACGTCCAACACAAAACTGTCCCTTTTTATCCCAACGAATTTCTGAGTTGGAATATTTGATTATGAGCTAAAGGTCAAATTTGTAATCTCAAAGAGGTCTTGGAGGCTAAAATGGTGAGTGATGTTATAATAAAACCATCATTGGTAAAATCATGCATAATAATCATCAATTTATAAAAAAAGGGAGAAAAAGTAGTACTTTTCCACAAGAGCATAAGAAATTATGATATAGAATTATATGATGAATTATGATAAATAAAACAATAGAAATGGATGAAATGGATGTCAAGAAGTGATAATAATAATGATAAATTAGTGGCCCAATAGATGGTGCACAAGAAAGTAGGGAAACAACAAATGATGCTAAAAATGTAAATGAATTGGGTGAGAATTTTTTTAGCTGAATTTGATATGTTTTGTTTATTCAATGTAGTGCATTTATTACATGGATGCCTAATAAGGAGTATGGTTCAGGTAGAAAATGGTCAGCACATAAATATTTAGTAAAATTTTTGTAATATGTGAATGCATTATGTTTCCATGTTTAGCTAAATTAAATGAATGAATAATACACTCATGAGATAAAATATGTTTGGTAATGCATTGAGATATTGCATGAAAATGTGGGAGGTATGAAGTAAATGTAGGGACTACATTGTGTTTATGCGTTCATGAGTATTGACCCAATAGTTTATAATCTTATGACAAGTGATTCCATCATATAATGTTGAATCTGTTGATAAGGAACATGTAATTGAAGGATTAGTTTTGTTGGAAATAATACTGAGAGGGAGGGTGAATCAATATTAGTCAAAACAATAATCTTTTTCTTTTCATACTCAAATTTATATATGCTACTTCAATGAAGGTAACTCGCGTGTACATGCAACTGTATTTAAGGCAACCAACGTATATCCACCAAACTTATGATTCGGTTAATTCATCATATGTTGATCTTTAATCAGTACATCAGTACTTCATTAACCATATAAATAGTAAACATGTGCAGTAATATCAAAACAAACCATCACACATAAGAAACACACTTGAACACCAAGATTTAAGGTGGAAACCCAATGCAGGACAAAAACCACCTGCTGTTGTCTTCTTTTAATATAAGAAAGACTTGTTTACAATCCTGTACTAGTGAAAACTCATACCAATACACATGCATTCAACTACAGAAGGCTAAAACCTTCTCTCATTCTCTAGCTTCTACTGGAAAGGAGCTACAACCCCCTAGCTTTTTTACTAGCCAATTCATTTACTAGTACGTAGGTGTCGGCCTACTAAAGGCTCCAACCTTCACTTGTTTTCCAGCTGTTACTGGAAGGGAGCTCCAACCCCCTAACTCTTGTACTGGCTGATATGTTTACCAGTATGTAGGTGCCAACTTATAGAAGGCTACAATCTTCTCTCTTCCTCCAGGGACTGCGTTTCATAAATTTTCAGACTGGATACTCCTGGAACACAACACCATAATCTAAAGGCCACGTTTCATCCAATTTTCATACTGGACCCATAAACAACATTAAAGCTCAAAATCAATCACCACTGCAATACAACCATCAAATACATCTACATTAACCAATCACTGAAACTCAATCATCAATCTCTAAATCACCCACAATTGAATCCCTGAAGGCCCATCATCACTGAAGCAAATCACAATCAACCAATCTAAACATTCAGATTACTGTCATCAAAACACAGTCACCAGAACACAGAGTAGAACCTAGAACTATACCACAACCACTAGAACCAACTGCACTTTCAAATATCATATTTCATAATTTTATACGTTACTTTGATGAGCTGAACCAACGTGTATACGCGATTTTGCCAAAGCGAACCAATGTACATATATGCAAATACTAACTTAAAAAACTTCACAACTATTTCAGAATCCAGTCATACCCAGATCATAACATTTGCAGAATAAAACATGTGTCAGTATTCAGATTTAGACTATCCATGATCAAACCACATAATGATAATACATTTTAGGTCTTATGATCCCGATCCATCATCCATCATCAACCACATAGGTGCATCCTTAATTCAGATCAAGCAAAGCATCAGAAACCCATAACCTTGATACTTGATCTCATACTTCATCAGATATTCAATGCTTGCACCCCTAGCCTAATGATCTTCTCCTCCTTATATACTCTTAGGCATTTCTCAATACCTTGGACCAAAACTACTTAGGACCAATACCTTGGACCAAATACCTAGGGTCAATACCTTGGATATAATACCTCAGATCAAATACCTTGGATCAAAATAACTTGGACCAAATACCTTGGACCAAAAAATCGGTTTCCAACATGTACACGCTTTTCCTCTTGTGAAAGTGTGTGTATATGTTATACGCTCCTTTTTTTCTATTAACTTGCATGTATACACTCCTTAGACAAAGTGAACCTGCATGTACCTCTCTTTCTTCATTCTTTGGAGTCTGATCTGTAATCCTTTGCTGTTGTACTGTGAACTGTCATTTGGGTGAGTTGCCATCAAGGAAAACACCTGTATCATAATGCCAACAGATTTTTCCTAGTCAATGTGAGAATTGTATCGAATTGTTGATATATGGAAGCAAGTTTGTCATTAATACTTAGTGGGTTATGGAAAATGCAATAATCCTTCCATGTGTAAATAATACTAGAATCCTTTTGATGCATTCATTGGTTACTATGATATGATTTATTGAGTGCATGCATGCTTGTATGGAACAATAAAAGGAATGACTGAATTTCATGAAAGGAAATAACTTCGAATACTTTTAAGGAATAGTTGACTAGTGAAATGAGTGGCATGAATCCCTCATCTTGTAAAATAAAGTGGAAACTAATTACTCATGAAATTAGATATATGTATCTTAGTGAAGAAAGTGGTTATATAACTCTCAGTTTTGACCCTATGGGTTGTTCAAATAAATACTTGACTGCATTACACAATGCTTAAAATTAGTGTGATGCAAATATATAATGCAATGATAGTTTCATATTAGTATATATAAAATCATTTGAAAGTGATAGAATTATTATGTGTGTGATAATTTTGAGATCATTTCAGGGGATGTTGTAAATTCTACAATGGAAATATTTTATGTATGAACAATTACTACTATTTGGCTGATTTAAAGTTCAAATCACAGGTAGTATATTGGAATAGTGTATGAGATAGAAGCCATTATGATAGATACAAATATCACCACCTGAAGTATCCCAAAATCATTACCAAAACTCTCATGTTTGTGATATGGCTTTTGATTGAAGCAAATTTGGGCAATTAAAACTTTTGATTTGAAAATTTTGAGTATATTTCATGGGAACTGAATGTTGTGATACAGGTGAAATGATGAAGAAAATAGTCAAGGAACGAGGTCATTATGGTGACATTGCAACCCTATGACACATTGATTAGCTCATGGGAGCAAGTCATAAAGGACACCTTAGCTATAAGAATCCATGAGAAATGTAGTGTAATTTATGTTAGATCATGCCAAAAGGGCACCTAGCTATAATACTTGTTGAGATTTACTTGTTAAGGTAAGTTAAGCTTTAATTCCTTTTTGTCAACCCGAGTAGGCACACTTAGAGGCACTTATCTAATGTATATAGATATAGAAAAATATAGTGTTCTAATGACAACCTAGTGAAGTGAAATTAACAATGCTCTCTTACAAGAGGTGTCTCCTTGTCTTTTTCAAATACTTTAGCATTGATTTAGATGAAAACAAATCTGATTGCCTATTTAAAAAAACATAGTATTAATTACTTGTTGAAGATTCTACCATTCCCTTACAAGAACTTTACTATGTAGAATCCCTTCCAATCCTAAGTCATAACAATTCAAAACAATTTCTAAATCTCAACTAGTCAAGGCAATGAATGAGATAAGTAACTTTGGAAATCAATAATAGTTGATCCTCTTACAAGATTCATTCATCTAAATATAGATTGAATTCTGCAATTACAAATCTTAGTCAATGGAAATTGAACTATGAAATAACTCTAAAATTGAAATCATAAAATAGCAAACATATTTGTCAAATTCAAGATGAATATTGGTTGAGACTTCTTACAAATCTCTTTCACAAAAAATACAAATCTCTTCAATTAACAGTTTTCAATTACATGAACTTGCAACACATGAGTTAAATAACAAATTCTAAATATCAAATCTATCTATGCAATTTATAAAGAAAACTTAAGGAGTGTACTAGCTCTGTAGTGGGGGCCCTTCCACACTTTGCAAGCACACTGTAGGCTAACTAAAATGAAGAAAATTATTGGATATGAAAGCATAATATGAACTCAATACTGTAGCCCTGTATTTAAGTCTAAGAATAAAAAATACATCAACTGCGTTTCTAAGTTTTTCCTATGTATATAAAATTAATAATCTACAATGTTCTCCCTTTGAGTTATTTATCATAAATCTCCATAACAAAAAAAAACTATTCATACTTGTTATTATCCTAATAAGATCCTATCAATTACATCAAAGGAGGTCGAATTGGATCAGATCCTCCATTTAGGCAAAAATCTCAAAAATAGAAATTATGTTCACAAAATCTAGAATTTTTGCTAAAGTAGCTGTGTTTGACCAATGTTGACTGTCCACCTATATTCTTCAAATCTGGAAGTGGATAGGTAATCCACCATCTCTATACATTTAGATTCATGCCCACAATATTCTAATTTTCCATCCTTTATGCAACATGTCAAACCATGGAGTGATTAGGAAGTTACAACATGTAATTTTCTGGAAAATTTCATTTTTAACACAACAATTTCAAAAATTGATTTCAAGATAAAAATAATGACAATGACATTATACCATTCGGTTTCTAGGGGTTATGGAGGAAATATTGAACACTGGTAATATATTTTATTGTAGGAAAAGTTGGTATTGTACAAGGTAGCTATATAAGGTCTAGAGGTAGCCAAATAGAACATAACATACACAATGATGAATCGATCAATTGAAGAGAACCAAATTTTTTATGTAACTAAGGAAAGGATGAAGAATCATATTCCAGTGAAAGACAACACCTAGGTTGGTGCTCCTATATTTAAAGAAGTTCCAAGATCAAAAAGAACATTGAGGATGATGTTCCATTAAGGGGGAGGGGATTGTGACACCTTTTTTTCATTTCTAAAAAAATTATGATGATGATTAAATAATTTTAATGTCGGGTTACAGACATTTATATTATGTACTAGACTATATTATGTGATTTTAATATTCTATTTTATCAATAAAAATTCTAGAGTTGAAGGAAAGGAGTAGCCAATAGATCAAGATGACATGGGAAGGGAGGAACTTGAATATGGAGGAAAAGTTGCAAAGGGACGGGTGGGAGAAATCCTAGTCATGCTTGAATAAATATTATTTTCCCTTGATGTGATGATTGGTATTCCTAAGAAGCCTCTAGTAAAAGATTGGGAAGATGAAGGGTCAAGGTGTGATTATAAAAATAAGAAGGTGAAACCATCAAGGGGTTCTTGGTGATTATTTTCTCCTTAACGTTTCTCTCATACTCTCTCACTAAGAAACTTGACGTGGAAAAAGAAATGGTGGCAGAACCCAAAGAGGTTTAGACCATGTGTGTAGCATGCCCAATCCCTTAGTAATTCATTAGGGTTATGGGGCATCACATTTTTCTCCATTAAATTTTGATTAAGAATATATGAGGTATGAATTTTGTCTTCTTCATGAGCTTAACAATCATCTCTAATAAAACTTCCACATACCCAATTCCCTCAAAGACTTACAGAGGTTATGAGGTACCAACAAATTTAAATTTCTTTTTAATAGCTTGAAAATAAGCTATGATACTGCTTTGTCACATACCCCTACTAAATTTATCCTAAAAACACTTGTACAAAATCAATTTTCATCTCTCACATATTTGTCAAATACTTTACATGTAAACCTTTTTTCAAAGACTTCATATACAACCAATTAACTAGCCTTTTTCTTATAGACATTTTTTCAAACATTTTGGATGAAATCAAATAAGAAACATTGCTTTGATTCCATTGGTAACATACTAACTAAAATATACCACTCAATCATGCAACTTTTAATTTTGGTCTTTAAGGTATTTTATCAAATAGTTTGTAATCATATTGTAATAAAATACCTTTAACACATTTTTTCAAATGATTGCATTCAATTAAGAATAGGTCAACTACAGTAAGTCTTGTTATGCCACCATATTTTCCTATTTTTCACTATCCTAAACACCCAATTTCATCACTTTATCACACTTATTTTCCCATCTATTACCCATCTTATTGTGTTTCCTTATGAATATGTCACATTAACCTTACAAATTGTCAGGGTTCCTAGAGACAACCTCCAGGTTGAAAAAGGTTAGTGCCTTGGACATCTTAGAGTGTTTAAAGCATTTATCATTAGCATCCAACATTTGGAACATATGATCAATTAGAATTGGTTAAGATATCTCTTCCAAAGGCAAATTCAACCATAAGAACACATTGAACACTTTCTTAAAGGACTTAACATTCAGATATGATGGCCTACTTCCAGAAACATGCAATTAATTTAGTTGTTGTAGTACAGGTGAAAAAGGATTGTAAAGAAAAAAAACTTAATGCAGAGGGCTGATACCAAAATATTGTGCACCAAAATTCAGTAGAAAACATGGAATAGACTATGTAAATGAAAATTTAGAGGACATAGAGCGCATATTAAGAACATCCGAGCTCATACCATAAACATAATTTATCTTATAATGACATAGATGAATCTATGACTTAGAGTTTAAGTTCAAAAGTGACAATTACGCACCATCTGAGATGAAATAAACAAATATAGAAACAAAAAAATATTACATACTATACATTTCATGCATTTGGAATCACCATCACTTCTTTATTAATCCTCCAAAAAAACCATACATCTATAGATATTCAAACACTTGCAAAAGGAGTTGTCTATAATGCGACTTTTTGGAGATTCCGGTGACGGAATCCGGCGAAAGAAATGAGGTTAAATCTTGATTTTTAGCAGTTAAAATGGTTTTTTAACTGCATATTTGGATTCAGCGCCCTGAAAAACCCCTGGGAGCCATTGATTGTGCAGAAACTAGGTATCAAACTTGGGATTCCAATGAATTGCTACCGGATTTTGACCGGAAAAATCTGCCGGAAAAGCTTTCAAAAAGTCGTGTTATAGACTACTGCCTTGCAAAAAATTACGGTTCAGAGCTGCCTCTAGAACAAAAATTAGGAACCCCTTTAACAGATCTCTTAAGCTGTTTTATCTCATAAACAAGACCCCCTTACAAATTATTCTTTCTTGATCTTATTGTAACTGCCTACCATCTAAATTGTTCGATAATGTTACTAGCATAACTATCCTAATTATCATATAACATATTTGATTACATTCTCAAAATAAAATATTTACAAAAACTTTAGCATAACTTAAGGTGTCATGATTAACACAACAAAATATCTTTATTGTGGGCATGTTGGTTTCTTTGGCAAGGATCTTGGATTAATGATTTGAAACTAAGGTGGATTAATGACTTGATCACACTTCTACTATAGTGTTGGGTTTGGCAAAGGAGAGTGAAAATAGCTCTGATATGCTATCTTCAGGTTGTTGAGTTTAGTGAAGTTTGCCTTGTCAGTGAACCAAGTCTTTACCAGCAACAGTAACTAGAAGTCCCTCCTTAGAAATTTGACTATAGCCTTCCCTTTTAGGGTGGAAGTCTTCTCATGAGAAGAGTCTGATTTTCTCTTTGCCTCCACTAACAACTGCCGATACTACTCCCATGTGAGTAGATTCCCTAAATGTGTCCCAAAAGCTAGGAAATTCAACTCTAGTCCTTATGTCAAAGTTCAAATCAAACGCAACATGTTGAGTACTCTCCAAATCACTTTTCACGTTGAGTACTCTCCAAATCACTTTTCACCTTCCTAAGCTCATTCTCAGACAACTGTAACTCTTTGAGGGCCTTAGTCAATTGCACAGTGGGATTATGTGGGTCCTTTGGAATGATTACATCACAAATATGTGAATCAATTCTCTACTGGAATTCTGCCACTTGTTGCTTGAGGAATACTACCTCATTGTTCCTATATATTAGCTCCTTGGCTAGGATTTCCTTTCTTCCCTCCACTTGGGCCAACTCATTATATTTCACATGCTCGCTTGTAGGAATTTTCAGCTTGTGCCTTAGATCTTGTATCTTAGGTTGTGAGCTTTGAATGATGGCCTCCACAATAGTTTTAGCCTATGGGTTTACACCTAGTGTGATAGTCAACTCTTTTTAATATTAATTCAAAAAATGAAGGGATATAGAGTTGGACTCTTCTTGATTTACCTTAATGACAAATTTTTATAACAATTTCTCAGCCTTGCTGATAGTCAAGAAACTTTTGCTCAACTCACTGTATAACATTTCTTCATCTTGCATATGCTAGATTACTTTTTCCTAAAAGGGGACACTTTCCATGTCTACAATCCTCAATCGTGACACTGATGGGAGGGACTATGATGTAGGGTGTTGTAAAGAGAGCTTATTTTTATTCCTTTCCAAGTCCATGGAAGTTAGGAGCATGGTCTGATAAGGTACTGAGTGTGATGCCAACTTCTACAACATGTCTTCTCTGAATTTTTTATTCCTCTCCTCCATCACTTGTCCTTCTTCCCTTTTAAGGCCCATTGTAAGTGAACTTTCCAAAGTGCCCAATATTTCCACCTCTTTGGAAGTGGAGATTGTAGTTTGTTGGGAGTCTTATAAGGATACCTTAAATCTTGGTTGGTCTAGCTTCCTTTCAGTCAACAGGGTCTCGAAATCTTCCTCAACCTCTTCCTGGGTTAACTTGGTACTCTTACTAGATGAAGCCTCTTCCATATATGTGTCCTAGCTTCTTGCAAGCTTCTATTTTTAGTCTTTTCATTTGGAGCTAGTGTTTCAATTTTCATTTCTGTATTAATGGGCTGGGAGTCAAAATTATCCTTCCATTCAATCTTGGGTCTATATTCATGCACATAATTCAAAGCATTAATATCCTTTCTCCTAGTGGACATAATCTCATGCGGATCATAGTGCCACACCTCTCCCATTTAAAAATGAAATTACTTTAACATGTATTCTATGGTCTGCTGAAAGGCTTGTCTAGCATTGACAACAAAAGGACCCACTACACTACCAAGTTTAAACATGTAGCCCTTTTTGGCAGGGAGAAAGTGGATTTGGTCAACATTCAGGCTTTTTTTGATGAATTCTAGGGTAGCAATTCTTACGGGAATGAAGATAGGTAAGAATTATGGGGGAATATCTGACCCATAAACCATAATCTCAGTGTATGCCTCAAACATGTGCCAATCTCTTACTGTTTTATTTTTGTTGAGTTGCATGATTTCTTTTTTCTTGGGAAAGATCCTAGGGTGTGGAAGATTGTTTACAATTGTATAGGCAGTGGCCATGTAAGTGGAGATAAATTGAGAAAAACCCTTATTATTTTCCCTTTTCTTTAGGGCACTATCCCAATCAAAAGTTGACTTTGTGTTCCGGTGAGAATCCATGACACTCAAGATCAATTATTCAAATTTATCTACATGAGTATACACAAAA
Organism: Pinus taeda; assembly: GCA_000404065.3. NCBI lineage: Eukaryota > Viridiplantae > Streptophyta > Pinopsida > Pinales > Pinaceae > Pinus > Pinus taeda. The sequence goes on from APFE031224072.1 coordinate 143,276, forward strand.
AGATAAACCAATAAAGAATAATATCTAAAGTATGAAATAGTAGGAAAATGGTGAAACTGGAATTTTATAGGTTCAACCAGAAATGAGAGTATGTCAAGGAAGAGGTATGGTTTCATCACTATGTGCAAGATCCCTATGGCAACCTTAGTAACATTATCCATTTCTTCTTCTCCAAAAAGTAGGGAAATAATAGCTAGAATGGGTTGTACTGCCTCTGAAAACATAGAAATAGGGAACCTGTTAGCAATGGGGAGGGATTGATTGCCAAGTGTTAGAAATACTTTGATGAAAATTTGTTGTGCTCCAGATGAGAGCCCATTATAAGTATAAAATAGAGTAGCTTCTATAAACCTCTCAGGGTTGGAAGGTTTTGGGGGCAGGAGGGCATTAATTTGGATCAATTTTGGCATGAATTGAGTAAATTTCTCTCTGGTAAAGGATATAAAATAATTCTTCTCTTTGATGTAACCAACTATGAGCCAAGAGACAAATTCAAGGAAATGGTACACTGTGGGGGCGACCTGGTGATACAATCCCGACTCTATGACTCAGAACAGGTCCTCTTTTTGCAAGTATCAGTCATATAAGTTAAAATGTAGGTCTAATAGTTGTAAGAGCACAATGGGTCTCATATTTCTTCTTTCGTGACCATGAAAGGCTTAGTATGATTGGAGGGTGTCATTTTGTGGGACTTGGGGGCCTTCGACACTAGTGTTTTCATTTTTAACATGATGAAATGATTAAATGGTGGGGGACTTATAGGTTGCCTGGAACGTTGGAAGTGATTGGATGTGGTGGTGCTAGAGGTGCTTTGTACCTAGCTGGTAGGCCGAACAAGGTTGAGCACAGGAAAGCGACAAGGGAATCCATTGGTGAGAGAACAATTTGAAATTTAACAGGTAGTGTGGGAGGGTTTTATGGGCAGGGGCAGAATTGGAGTGATGCGTGGATGGGATGATGTGTGGGGAGCTTTGGGAAAGACATATAGTATTGTGATATTGGATAGGAAGTGAAGGGGAGGAGGCCCTTAGCCTTGCAAGTGTCAATCTCGCTTGCTAAATATCCTAGTGAGTTGGCATTGTGGTGGTGGGTGGTCCCCATGTATGTGGTGGGGTGACTGAAAGGGATCGGAAGCGGGGTTTGACCCCCTCGAAATCAATCTTGACTGTTGATCTACATGAGCCACCCAATTGACTCTGAATTTATCATTGTTGGTGGTGGTTTAAGTACCATACTAGTCACCCCACTTAAAAGGATTCCAGGACACAACGGGTGTGAAAATGATGACAATCCACTTGTTGAAATGCTCGACAATTATCTGTTTCATGTACAATTATAAAGGTGGGCCCCCCTTTCTTTCCCCTCTTAACTCTTTGGGCTCTTACCCTGCTCTGCTTCATCCTGGATGTCATTGTTGGGTGGACCCCATTGTTGGCTACTCGAATTGTTTATTGATTAAACAGTCGAGTACCACATTAAATTGTCAACCCGGGAAAGTCCTTTTGTTTCAAAGATGACCTCGTACTATATGCACTTAATTCCAAAAGCATTAAAAGCTGTAGTATAAGAAAATATATTTCCTATCAAACTCTTACTTCGTGTTACAACAGTCGTAAACTATTGCAGAAATGAAATGAAATTAATTAAAGGTAACAAATTTGCAAAAAAAATGATGGCCGTTTGTAACAGAGGACCAGTACCTTGTCCTCAGAATAAGGATGTTCAGCACCTGCCTCTGTGACCAGTCGCCAATACACACCGAAAATCCTAATCACTAGTGACACACTTCTCACAGCGCCAATTGATCAAAGGAACATCATATCAGCAAAAAGGAAATATCAGAAGCAAGGCTAATAATGTACAGAAATCACACACACACCAGGAAAGGAATGGGTGAATCTTGTGAATAAGGTGGGCCCTGTCCCTCTCATAAGATTCCCCTGAACAGAGATACTAAGTTAAAATGCTCAGAACAGTGCTTTATTCATCTTCCAAAAAGTTCAATTACAACAGAGGTTCCGACCCTCTGCACTACAATATTCCTGTTATCACCCCCTAGCTTTCAACTGTAGATGTCTCCTCTTTATAGAGGAGACATCTATTACAATAGATTGTCATTATACATTCAGTTTGATTCTTCTGTACAAAAATAGGAAATTAATTCCTGTTACAACATACTGTTACAACAATGTATATCATTGTCGTCCTTTGTTTAATTGGATCCTTTCGCTGTTGCAAAATTGGTAGTCTTTGTCTATCTCCTCGGGGTCCTTGTGCTATCCTTGGGTATTCTGCTGTTATTGTTGATTTGGTAAATCTCAACTGTTCCTTAAAGCTCTTCATGCTGTTCCTGGTGTTCCTGCATCTATGACTAAATTTGGCTGATCGTGCTTTATCATCATCGGCCAAGTATAGTTCTGCCAGCTTTAGACGGTTACTGTTTCATCCTTTGCAAATTAAGACTTTTCCTACTTTAGTCAGTTGATGTTTCTGGTGTTGCAGCAACTGCACAGTTGTTGTTTCTGGTGTTTCAACAACTGTGAATTACGATTCTGTGGACTTTGAACAGTTCCAATCAATTGTCAGCGACTTAGCCAATTTCCAAAGATTAATTGTAAAGATAACATGAATATGTGTTGAATAATTAAAC
>APFE031224078.1:10471-20471 GCA_000404065.3 Pinus taeda
GAACCTGTGAAGATAGAGTTTGAACTAAAGGAGGAAGAATCAGACTCTGTAGCAGAGGAATCAGAAGATGAAGAGCCATAAACTCCAGCTGTGGGAAGATCAGTTCGAGAAAGAAGGTAGCCAGAAAGGTATAGTCCATCTGCTTTCTGTTCAAATTTTTCTTTGTCTATTACTGATGATGATACCAGATCTATGAAGGAAGCAGTGGATTCAGAGGATGGAAAACTCTGAAAAGAGGCCATGGTTGATGAAATGGCATATTTGCACAAAACTGAGGCTTGGGACCTGGTGGAGTTTCCAGCTAGAAGGAAACCCATTGGTAGTAAATGGGTGTTCAAGAAGAAGACAAATGAAGAAGGGAAGGTGGAGAAATACAAAGCTCGGTTGGTAGCAAAAGGTTATTCCCAGGTGCTGGGAATCGATTTTGGTGATATTTTTTCTCCTGTTGCCAAGGTAACTTCTATTATATTACTTTTATCTGTTGCTACTGCTTTTGATTTTGAGGTAGAACAAATGGATGTGAAGACAACATTACTTCACGGGGATTTGGAAGAGGAAATCTACATGAAGCAACCTGAAGGCTTTGCGGTGAAGGGTAAGAAAGAACTGGTATGCAAGTTAAAGAAGTCTTTGTATGGTTTAAAACAGTCACCAAGGATGTGGTATCAGAAATTTGATACATTTATACGGGGACTTGGCTTCACCAGAGAAAAGTAGATCATTATGTGTATTTTAAATTAATTGGTGACCGTGTTATTTATCTGGTCTTGTATGTGGATGATATGTTGTTGGTTGGAAATGACAAAGAAATTATCTAGGATTTGAAGACCCAATTGTCCTCTAAATTCGACATGAAACAAACTATATTTTGGGCATGGAAATTAAAACAGATCTAGCAAAGAGGAAGCTCTGGTTAAACCAGAGGAAGTATGTCGAGACAATATTGCAGAGGTTTAATATGCAGGATAGTAAACCGGTGAAGGTTCCTATTCCTGTAGGTGTGAGGTTATCTGTTAAACAGTATCCCAAGACACAAGAAGAGGAAGAGGACATGTCCCGTGCTCCATATGCAAGTGCAGTCGGTAGCTTGATGTACGCCATGGTCTGTACTAGACCAGACATTGCACATGCAGTATTGAGCAGGTTTATGTCAAAACCAGGAAAGGAGCATTGGACAACAGTGAAGCGAGTTTTCAGGTATTTGTGTGGCACTAGTGATTATGGTTTGTGCTACCAAGGAAGACCAGGATTGGACAGAGTGTTGGATATTCATGGCTTTTTTGATGCAGACTAGGCTGGAGATCTGGATCAGAGAAGATCTACAAGTGGGTATGTGTTTAACCTATTTGGAGGTGTAGTCAGTTGGATAAGTAAGAAACTATTTGTAGTGGCACTATCAACTACAAAGGCAAAATACACGGCAGCCACTCATGCAAGCGAGGAAGCAGTTTTTTGCAGAGATTGTGTTCAAGTATGGGGTTAGTACAGGAAGCTATAAGGATAGACTGTGACAGCCAAAGTGCAATTTTCTTGGCAAAGAACCCTGCATATCATTCAAAGACAAGCACATTGATGTTCAGTATCACTTTGTGAGGGATTTGATAGAAGACAAAAAGGTGGTGCATGTAAAGGTGGACATTTTGAAGAATACTGCAGATGCATTGACAAAATCTGTGAGCTCTGAGAAGTTCTCTTGGTGTAGAGAGACAATGGGCATTTTAGGGCTGGGAAAATGACTAAGCTCTTTTGTGGCCCCCTGTGGAAAGAAAACAACAAGAGGAAGAATTTTGGGTTGTGTTATATTCTTTCCATGTAGTTAACAGGGGGTTTGAAGGGCACCCGTAACCCCACTTTATGGGGTTCGGGGCAGCGCCCTGGAAAATTTTGGTTTTGGACCCTATGTTAGGTTGTGGGGACCCACCTCTTGGTTTTGTGCATGATTTTTGACACATTGTCTTTTGACTCGATTGTTTCGGTCATGTATTTGACGCGATGGTTTTCGGTCCATGGTATTGATGCTTCGGCCATGTATAAATATGTATTGTAACATTGAAAGGAACATAATGAAAAATCAAGTTGGTAGTCCCGATTTTGGGATCCAGGGGAAAATCTTTGTGTATATGTGTTTTATGTGTTATGATCTCGCATTGTTTATTTTATGTGTTTTAGAATTCGTATGCGGGTAATTTCTATATGGGGTTAAAACCTACAATATTTAACATAACATCAAATTTTTGTGTCCGATGAAGAAGATTGTTCCTCCTTAAATTCTACTCTTCGCTCAGTCTTCATCTTAGCCTTTTCAGCCAACAGGTTTGCTTCCACTCTTATAACATTGTTTTGCATATATTCTAATGTAGCAGGATTTCTTTCTCTAAGTTGATATGATAGCTCAGCATAAAAACCATCAGGATAGTGAAGCAGGGCTAAACTAGGGGGGATTAATATTAGCAGGGATTGATTTATAAACCCTCTTGAACCTAGCTGAAAACTCTTGAACTGATTCCCCTGGCTTTCTCTTCAGATTCTCATATTTGGCTAATATTTGCAGAGGGTTTTTCTTCACTTCCCACCTAGCAAGGAAGAGTTGTTCAAACTGTTGAAAATTGGCAATGCTTGTTGCTGGCAATGATATAAATCATTTCTTAACCTCCCCCGAGATACTTTGTGCAAAAAGTATTAGTTTAACATCTTCATGATCTACCTCCTCTAAATCAATGAAATCATTCAGTTTATCTACACGTTGTTGAGCTGTAAGGGGTCCTGTACCATAAAATTGAAGTAAACACTAACCATAATTCAAAGGCAGTTCATGTAGGGGAGCTGGGAGATTGAGAGGGGCATATCTAGCAGTCACGATTGTATGAGGTGAGGTTGAACCAATAATATGGATATGGAATGTAGATGGCAGAGGAAGTGAAATTGTTGTTATAATGGTTGATGAAGTGGGTATAATAGATCCAATAGGAGTAGCTGAAACATAACTGTGTGGGATGAATAATGGAAGTGAAACTACTAGAGCAGAAAATGGCGGAATAAGATACTGAAATGTGGGAGATTTAGAAACAACTATTTGAAGTTGATGAACTAGATGTTCTAATTTATAAAACTATAACCAAATATATTTATCCTCTTCTAAAACAATAGTACTAGGAATATAAGGCTTAAGCTTTGTTTCATCAAGAACTGTGTTTGACAAACTAGACTCTTATTTTTATTTGAATAGGCTATGCTCAAATTTTAGATCAAATTGAATGTCTTCAATAGATTTAATCTCTTTAGGTAGAGAAAAAAACTTTTCTAAAAGAATGATACCTGTTTCTTTTGCATACTTCCTTTTCCTGAAAAGTTTTTCTGGGCTTGTCAGGATCTCTAGTGGATTAGGATCTGGATGGATCCTTGTATGAAGCCTTCTATATGCCATAATTTCCAATGAAATAACCTCAAACTTTATACTATGGAGTCGCCAGAGAAAATATACTAGCTAATGCTATTATCTAGCCTTATGTTTGCCCTCAGAAAGTAGATATGATCTTCAAAGCAGTTATGGGGAGGATGAACCTTTTGTGTCCCCAGTATGGTCACCAAGATGTTAGCACTTAGAAATGTCCTCTTGTTTGTAGGAGAGAAGTTTCTAAGTTAATCTTTGCAGTCCAGCTTATAGATTGAAGGGGCTAACCTTTAATCTGCAAGCTTGGTTTGAAAAGGTTACCTTAGGGAGTTTTCTGTTATAACCAAGAAACTTTCTGAGTGATAACACGGCATGAAAAAATGAGTTTTTGGATTTAGGACTTCTTCTTCAACACGTGTTCTAGGTTCAACCCTAACTACTCTAGTTACAAATAGTTACATGTTCTTGTATCAACATGATGTTATTCCTTGTTTGCATAAGCTATGTTTGTTCTTCTTTTAGTGGAAAATCAGATTTAGATCTAGCTCTAGGGTTTTATCCATAAACCCTAGGGATTTATTATCAATCCTTCTAGACTGCTAGGGTTTACAAACCCTATACTTCCAATTTTTATCTAACCTTTGTCGATTGGAAGTTTTCTTTCCTAATTCCAAATGCCCAAAACCATAAAACCCATATGTGATGGAATCAATCAAAGATGTATCAGGGTTAATAGTCCATTATAGATTTTGTAGGGCAACATATCTTAACTTGCAGCATATGCAATGCATATTTTAAGGTTCATGTCATCAACACAACATCCTACTTTTGAACACATTCTGAAATGCAATGCAACATTTCCAAAAGAAACATAGGTCCCCAAAACTTCAATCCAATGTATAACACTTTAGTTTGCCAAATAATTTTGGCATAGGCATGAGAATCTCACATAGTTCATCCTTATCATGCTTGATTATCTTTCTTTTACAGTTACCCAAGATACATTTTTAGAAAGAGGCTTCCTTCAAGCGTTATCGAGCTATGGATTAGCTACCACAACAATCATTATTGGGTCAGGCCAGGGTCGTTAACTCCCACACTCTTGGAATTTCGATTTGTCATGACAGTCATTGATCTACATCGTTCATGACCATTGGATCATATCGCTCAATGAAAAGGCGTGCGTTATAAAAGCCTCATTTTCTCACCCGATGTGACACATTGAGCATTGGATGGAATGAGTGTGTGTCGTCAGATTGTGTCAAGAGTTAAATCACATTGAAATGTATGCAGGTTGGTGGAAATGCACCTTATTAGCCATAAGATCCAGGGATCTACAATCACTTGATGATAATAGATGTAGAGATGTGAGTGGGTTAATGACAACTAACCGATTTGATGGGAGGGGTTGGCCCCAACACTAGGTCGATGTGGCATCATGCTATTAGCTATCGAGTGTAGAAGAATGCTTGAAAAACCATCCCTCGATGGGTCTAATACTGCCTATCGAAACAAAGGATCCTGGTTTCGTGAATTTCATTTTTTTAATACTCCATTGATTGTCATATTTTTGACATGAACTTGTCAAATACAAAAAGGACATGTTGGATTCCCCCCTTATATTCTGTCAAATATAAAGCTTGGTCATCATATTTACTATTAGGTTACCGACAAGAGAAGGTTGGAAGGGGCCATTAGACGTACAACACAACCATTGGATGGAAAGCACGAGTATCAGATATTTACGTCAACTTTCCAACGATGACACGTTGGAAATGCCTAGTTGGATGCGTAACTCAGCCTCTGGTTCATTGTCAGATACTTTAACGGTTATTTGACAACTGTCATCATATTCTTCTCATTGAATTAGTGAATTGTTCAGTGGAATTCCATTAGAGCTTCGACAGTATATGCGTTAGATACTCGTTACAATATTCATCTCCAGTTTGTCGTTTATCCGACTAGTGGCTGGAAGATTTCCTGTCGAGTAATCGATGCCATGTCATTGGAATCTTATTGTTGAATTTTTAGATTGTCCAACGTAATTTCGTGGGCTATCTAATAGAAAATGTGTTAGATACTTGATAGAGTATTTAGGTCCTCTTTGTTGTTTATCTGACTAAACTTTCTGACAGCTATTTGTCTCCTCAATTATTTGACCGCATTGCACCGACGGGCCTAAAAGTTAGGCTCATTGGACGGGCAACATAAATTTGTCAAACATCTAACACTAGGACGTCGAATTTTAGTGCACTATTCAGTAGTGTCAGCGCTTTGGCCAAATCAAAGTGCAAACGTCACAATTGAATAACCAGGCCTAATTTTCCTCACTACTAATCTCTGCATAAAATTCCCTCAACATTTTCATGTTGGTGAAAAATCATATCAAAGCAACCTTTGACAAGAACATGACAAATAGGAAAATATCCACTAACTTCAATAATTCCTCAATACATAAGTGAAATGATGAAGGAATCACTATCTTGGCAAAGAATCTCCTACAATGGCACAGTCCATCATATTAGGCACCATGTCTAATCCCATATCATCACCCACAACTATGGCAGGAACCTTAGTCTTTAGGGTTTTTTCACAACTCCGTTTGGAACTAGAGATAAGTTTGGAAGGCTGAGGGGGAGAAGAGAGACTTGAAAGATAACTACCACTAGGCAAGACCAATGTGCCATCAAACCTATTTGTTGCACCACCAACCTCACCTACCGACTCCAACAACTGAGAGGACGCTGCCATGATGATAAGTTATGTCATATGTGGAGTATTTATTACCTCATTTGCTATCCCGTGTTTCCATTATGAGGTTCATCTAGCTTTGCATATGGATTGCATTCTAGGAAATCGACTTGTAGAGAACAATGATAGTTTGGAGGTCATTGTGTGGCATTAACAATGATAAAATACAATTTAATTCTAGTTGTTCCCCTGCCAACTATAGGTAAAAATATGGACTTTGAGGAGTTGTGAACCACTCGTAGCTCCCTTTATTAGCATGAATGGAAATCCAAGACTTACATTCGAAGTTGGATGTTGTAACAAGCAAATTGTGAGAACTAGAGAGTCCCTTTGCAAGGGGGCCAAATATATTCTTTAGCATTTTGTTACATTTGAAGGGAAGGGTCAATTCCCTGGAGAAGAGGATTAACAAGATGGAAAACTCAAGTTTTCCTCCTTCACAGACAACTTAGACAGGTAGCAACACTGCTCTGGATGCTGGTGCAAATAACACTTCTCCCTTAGAACAAACAACTCTTACTCTGCAAATTTGGGTACTCTTGTTGGAAATTTCAATCAATAAGTCAAAAAGTGATAATTCTGAGTTATGTCAAGTTTCTCTCATTTTTGTATCTATAGGATACTTAGGAATCAAGTCATATTTTTGGATCATGTGTGGCTCAAATTGGTGGCAAGCTCCCTTTTAGTATGGTTTGCTCAATATGGGAACCACAATAATGCTCATATCTATTTGTACATAAAAAACCTTAAGGTCACTATGATATATATGTATTCAATGGCAGAAGAAGAATTTACCAATGGACTCATAAGGAGTCTTTTTGTAATCTCTCTATGTGCTTCGACCACAACCTTTTATTAATATAATATTTACCAGTATTTGTTAATATATATATAGACCACTTTTTAGTAAACAAAACCTTGTATATGTGGTGAAATTTTTATTAACTACAAAGAATTGAGATTACATCATAAAATATATTTTCCATACTAGCCTCTCATTGGGGAGACTTGACCATAACAAGAAAAGAATTGTCCATAGAGAGGACAATGAAGCCAAAAGGAAAAAGAAATTACAAATTCTAAATATAATTGGAGTTGTCCTGAGATATATTGTCTAGAGAGAGAAATAACACAATTTGCACAAAGAAAAGAGATGAGGAGGCTACTCTTAGGGCTCCAAATCTAAAATTTCAATCTAAATAGGCATCTTTGACTCCTCATGAGCCGCACCCCATAGGAGGAATTCCAAGGTTTTTTTCTACTCAGTCTAATTTGAGGTCCATGACTCTCAGGTGGTGGTCAAGGCACTCCAAATAATGGATGACATTCTTCCTATGCTCCTATTTATCCACTAGTGTACAAACCAAAATAAATTTCATCTTCCAATATAAACATATTGTTTCCATGCACTGATTAAAATGGCCCCTAGTGTGCCCTATGTCAAGGATCCATTTAGCCCATTCTACCAACACTTCATTATCAGAGAGGGGGGACTTGAGTGTGGATGCTTCACCCTCACCTCGAGCAATTTATTCTTGAATAAGGCATGGTGTAAGTTCTTGGTACCATCCTACGAAGTCTTGCAAACAATTATGTATAGAGTGTGCCCCCATTGGGCCCTCTCTTGATAATATGCCACCCCACTCCATACTCGTGCATACTAACAAGGAATTGTGGCAAAGGATAGTTGTTCCACAATCTAAAAACAAGTAACAAGATAAAAATTTAGCTCAGACTCCTATAAATTTAGCCCCCCCACATATTTCTATGAATGTTGCTCTGTTTAAGATGGGGGTGCCACAAAGAACCTTCTAGCCTAACCCCCACAAACGGAGGAGGGAAATTGGTTCTTTCAACCCACTTTCTCCAACAATTAGTTTGCCCCCAACAAACACCCTTACCACGAGTTCCCCTTGAGAGCCGAAAGTGCACAACTATACCAGTGAGCGGAAATTGTAGACAACCAATACAACACATGAGGAATGAAACATTGTTACACAACTAATAATTTAGAGTTGATCCACTTCGTCGAAAACAAAGTAATCACAAGAAGGAAAACACCCAAAAGGAACTAAAGCTTCAACGAAAATATCGAACCAATAGTTCATAGACTATAATATTTTCACTTCTTGAGATAAAAATGACACAATTTCTTTTGCTCATACATTTAGGGCACTAAAAAACTTTCCAATATAGGAACAAAATATACCAAAGTCATAAATAAGAAACAAAGGAAAAATGCCTACAGGCATATGCTTTTTTGTACAATAGAAAATAAAAACTTGTCCTTTAGGATGTCGAAAAGGATTGTTTACCTTAGCTAACACATCAAGGAAATATGTGTTAAAAGCAATCCCCATTCCCTCCAAGTTGTCTAGCACACCCAAAAGGAGACATTGCAATACATATTTAGTAGAAAAGGTCAATTTACTTTATGAACTAGTGTTATTAAAGCCAAATTCAAGTAGACAGAAGGTGGATACAAACTGTAGATACAAGGATCACAAATATCTAAATCTTCAATGATAGTATGAAAATAACAGACCAAAGACTAGGCTGTCATATTTCTCTAAACAATAAACACACTAATTCTCTTACTCACATGCTACCGTCACTGACAAAATTGCCATTCATAAACCATGAAACACTAGAAATAGAATCAATAAGCGATATAAAGTTACTCTCACACTACAACTTTTCCAAATAGACGAGAGTAGAAGCTGGATCTCCACATGGGAAAAACCATTGTCCTTTCTCTGTGTTGATGTGAGCCGGATTCAACGTAATGCAATTCCACCTCTACCAACGCAGAATACCTTTAGTTTTTGTCCTCCCTTTCTCATCCAGACTTAGCAAGCCTACAGGTAACAAACGACAGACACAATTGCTTTACATGTATAACGCCATGGGGGGGGGGGGGGGGGGGGGGGGGGGGGGGGGGGGTCTTATTATCAACTACCTCTACACAAATTTTAGGCTTGAAAACTGTATCTAATTCCCACCACCTATTATCTGCTTCGCAACGTTCAATCATACTGCGCACTATAAATGGAGTGTCGTACAAACAATGCCCCCATTATAATTCTTGAGGACTAGATGCCATGTCCCATAATCTACAAATAAGTGGGATGGCAACAACCCACCCCATTTATCTCAAGGGCACCCATCCTAAATTTTTTTTATATGCTATTTAAGTTATATTTATAATTATATTAAATAAAAAAAAAATTTCTTTTTAAATATTTACTTTAAATTATAAAATAATTATAATTTTTATCGTAGTAATATATATATATATTTAAGCTTCATATAATATATCTGTATTATAATATCCAAAATATATTTAAAAAATCCAATACTTTATTGCTTAAACAAAGGCATTTTATAAACTTGTCCATTATGAACTTCATAGTTGACCCAAGGAAATAATATCTTAGTAAGACCATACTTCGTGGATTTTATTGACTAAGGCTTTAAATCTCGAAAGGAAGGGTGAGTATCATTAAGGAATTTCATTCATATATATATATAATTTTTTGATAATTATTTTTAATAATTAATAATTTAATTAAAGATATAGAATATTTCAACAATTACCATGTGATAATGCCAATATTAAGATGTCATATGTATTTTCAACTAATAAGACATGTTAATCTTAGGTATAGGGCGTGCCATACTTGACTACACACACTTATTATAATTTTGACCAAAAAAAATTGATGATTGATGGTGTATTAGCTAAGGAAATGAGAATAAACACCTAATTGGCCATAACTAAGTTTTCAATCACTGCATAGGTGAAATGGTGGTACTCTTTTATTTGGTCAAGTACTAATTTCCGTAATGCAATTATCA